>JACXGM010032589.1:0-12578 GCA_016801145.1 Umbra pygmaea | reverse complement strand
AGCCAAGGGTTTGTTTTACAAAACAGATTTAATAGGCAAAGTTGTATCAAATACAAATCGTACTATGCCTACTATGTGTTTTGCCATTTGTTTTGCATTTTGTTTGAACAAATTTATATAATTTGATATATTTATTTGAGATTTGAAACTATTTTGTGTATTATATTAAGAATTAGCCTATATTAAAAGTTAGTTTTTTCAGTATTTTTGAAATTCATTATTTCTCCACAAAAAATTATAATAATTGGTTGATTAATCGGTATTGGCTTTTTTGGTCTTTCAATAATCGTTATCGGTATCGGTTTAGAAAAATCATAATCGGTCGACCTCTAGCTAAAATATGGTAAATATACTGTACATTGCTGTGGAAAGTTTGCCAACAAATCACACGTCGGGTTTCAATGACCGAAACATATTTCATTAATCACATTGAAAACCAGAGTTTGCGTGAGCTTTCAGAAGTCTGTGTTTTCAAAAAGCACATTCCAAAAAACTAAGTTTTAAAGACCCTACCTGTGTCTTAATAAATGAATTTGGGTGAACATGTGCTGTAGAATTCATTAAATAGCCCTACAGAATGCTGTCTGGAAAGTTGTATTCATAAATTAAAAGTTACCATAATAAAATCTGAAGGATGATGTAGTGATTGTTCTCGATAAACAGTGTAGATAAAACAATAGCATTAAACAATTTTTTTTCCTGTTTGGTCATACCTTTCTGTATAATTTTCAGTTTATCATAGTTGATATTCATAATCAAACTAGGGATTGGAAAATGCTCTATGCGCATGCTGTAACTTTCTCCACCACAAACCACGCACTGCGCAGAAATGGAGGGGAGAGCATATTTATTTTCCAGGATTAGACATTTTGGTTAACTCTAACAAAAAGTTGGAACTAGCAAATTGAAATAAAATCTCATAGCCAAGAGTTTCGTGTGGCTAAGTCGCTGCATTTCATGACAGTCTATGTCATGATAGTCATGGGTTCGTACCTGACTCTGGGTTCTCTGGTTTTCCCTGGGCCTGCTGCACAAGGCAACGCAAATTGGCATAGCACTGTCCGGGATTTGGGTTAGATACATCAGATTATCTATCCTGCCACGTCGCTCTCTAGCAACTTCTTGTCCAGATTGGGTGCCTGTGGGTTCAATCACGGAGGTATAGTCTGTGAACGTAGTCATCCCGTGCATGATCCGACTAAAGGCTTCTGTTTTGGATTCACATTGCGAAAAAAATCGCCGTATAGGGCGACATGTGTTTTGAAGAACCATGTGCGCGTCCTTCGCCATCCCACAGATCTGTACAAGGAGTTATGGAGCTGCCGACAAGAGAGGATTAGAGGGAACGGCATCAGTGAGCACCTGGAGAGTCTGGCGCTACTTGGCGTAACAGCTTAAGGTCAGACGATGTGTCTCAGCATTTCATCCCGGTACCTAAAAGCAGTCAGGGTACCGTTGGCTAGCACATGGAGGTCTTCGTGACACTCCAAGGAAGTGTCTCCCCAGGTCGTCATGACCCATCGCCAAACCGGACATGTTGGATGATGTTGCAGGCAGCATAGCATCACGCAAGGTGTCTCCAAACTGTTGGTCACATGCTCAGTGTGAACCTACTCTCATCTATGAAGAGAATGGGGCGCCATTGGCGGACCTGCCAATTCTGGTGTTCTCTGGTGAATGCCAATCAAGAAGACCGTTGCTGGGCTGTTAGCACAGGTCCCATTAGAGGATGTTGGGTCCTCATGCATCCTCATGTAGTCAGTTTCTGACAGTTAAAAATGCATGCACAACAGTAGTCCGCTGGAGATCATTTTGTAGGGCACTGGCAGTGCTCCTCCTTTTCCTCCGCGCCCAAAGGAACAAATACTGGTTTGTCAGGAAGGATAAGGAGAGGCCAATTGTCTGTGGCCACAAGCTGTGAAAGCATTCACTTTTGGGGGTTGTCCTGCTCTTTCCTCTCCAGTGCACCTGTTGTCACTTTCATTTGCACCAAAAAAGGTGACATAGATTCACAATTGTTTATGTTTTGTAACTGGACAGATTGATATCCCTGAAGTTTAATTCAGTTGGTGTTATGCTGTGATTGTGTGTTGCCTTAATTTTTTTTTGACAATTATGTGTATACTGTATCTGTGTATTTAATTGATCAGCCATAACATTGTCAACCTGCCTAATATTTTGTAGTCCCCTTTGCCACCACAATAGCAGCCCCATATGCCACAAACTGCTATGCACCTTGTTCAAACACCTTTCTATCAGAATGAGCATTAACTTTGTTTGTTGCATATTGGGTAGCTGTTTTGGCAGCAGGAGGGGGACCTACACAATATTAGGCAGGTGGTCATAATGTAAGGCTTATTTGTGTATGTATGTGTGTGTTTATTAATCTATGTATATGTGTGTGTATAGTATAGTGTCTTTCTCTCTGTCTAAAAGAGCTTGTCTATTTTGAGTTTCCAATCTTCTCTCAATAGGTCACCCAGCTTCAAACTCAAGTCACCCACCTGAAGACAAGCAGTGAGAGCTTGAAAAAGACAGTTGAAGACCTGATGACCAAACATAAAGAGGTTCAGTGCAAATTCTGTTCTTATAAACTGATCAGTTTGATCAATGATACAGAAACTACACTATTATGCAAGGATTATTACTCTTCTATTGTAGGCTAAAAACCAACACAGCAACATGGAGGAAAAGTACAGCAATGAACTGAATGCTCACATCAAGCTGTCTAAGTTGTACAAGGTTAGTATTATTCTTATATAGTAGGCTAGAGAATAAATTAGCACTGTTTCCTGGAAGTACTAATCAGATTTTACTTCTATTTTGAATGGGAAATAAGTTCATTTGTCAATCTTGTGCTACAGTGCCAACAATGCATTAATAAGGCAAATGTGCAAAAATTAACATAATGTCTACCATTAAACAATAATATATATAAAAAAGGAACTAGGGATGAAGTGTACCATATGGTCAGTTTATGTAAACCAGGGGTCTCCAACCCCTTCCATGGAGGGCCTAGTGTCTGCAGGTTCGCTTTCACCTTGTACAAGGCTGATGGAGTAGCTCACTAATTGGTTAGTATCTCCCCTCACCTGGAAGTCTAGGTCCTGAATTGGCTCTAATTGAAGGGAAAGACCAAAAACCAGCATAGACTAGGCCCTCCATGGAAGGGTTTGGAGACCACTGATATAAACTGTGCCCACTAGGGCTTCAACTGTACAAGGATCCATAACCGTACAGTATGGGGTTCCCTTTGAGGTTTGCACATGAATTGAATATATTAAACATAAAAATAAATAAAGGCAAACTAATGTATTTTTATTTTAGTTAACGATGTGGGCATGTTGAGAACAATTTCTCTTTTGAAATGGCGACCTGGCCAAGATTAAAGAAGAATTCCAGGCAATTTCAAAACGTAGCTCTGTTGTTTGCATATCAGAAGTGCTGTCCGTAGCGTTAATAACTCAAACGATCTCTATTGCCAAAAACGTGTTTACCTTTTGCTGTCAGTATACAACCATTACGCATTTACAGGGCAAGTTAAAAAGCGTGCTTTGAGCCAACAAACATGTTCAAAATGTCATTACTAGTCCATATCCATTTGCACTGATTCCTTATAATAAACACAGCGAGTTTGAACAAATAAGTTTGTGTACATACCTCAGTTTTTCCCATTTTCCAGTGAAGTCCACACTAGTCGATTGTCGAAGTCATACAATTCAATATTCCAAAACGTATTTTTTCCCCCAAAAAAACAATTTGCGGTGATTATGTCTAAATAATTTAGAAAGTCGGCCAGGTAACCTGACACCGTTTCCTCAACAGTGTTGCTTAGTTACCTCTGCTCATGCGCGATAACTCTTGAACTCTTGGGAGCTGTGAATGCAAGTGTAAGTTTACACCCGATCAAAGTATTTTATGGATATAACGGCGAATTGTTTTTTTGCGGAAAAAATACGTTTTCCATAAAGAACTTGTGATAGGCGAAATCCTTGAAGTAGTAACAATGAAATACTCCATAATACATTGAAACCAAAGAACAAAACCTTTTTACAGAACGAAAAAGCATTTGTTTAACTAATAAAAGTACTGTATAAACGTTTTTTTTACAAATAACTACTGTACTGTAAAATGATAATTTTAATCATCAATACCAACTGAAGGCTTCAAATTGCGGAGATCAGCACCGCCTCACCGCAACCCGAGTCATTGGATTAGAACGGGAGAGAAATGATTATGAAAAAAAATACAAAGTACAGTAGGACAAATAGTGACTCACGTGGGACCTTCAGCTTTTATTTTGAAAGTTTTTTCATTATACCGACCATATGATGTCAGTGGGGTTCACCTGAGGCTAGAGGGGGATGGCATTCAAACAAGCAGCTGCGATTGAACGGAAACAATTGGGGACGAAGGTTGGCATGGCGTCCTCGTGGGGTTACACGTCGGCGGAGTTGGCGTCGGCGGAGTTGGCGTCGGCGGAGTTGGCGGAGATAAATGAGCTGGATAGGTTGGCACTGGAAAGGGAGACTAGGAGGACTACAATGCTGGTGGCGGGTCGCGACGGCTGTGCCGGGGGTGAGGTCGGCATGGAAGGGAGCTCGGATGGGAGTGTGAGTGTAGCTGGAGTGGCGGTAGGGTTTGAGGAAGCATGGTATTTAAAGAGGAAAAAGAAGCGTGCACGGAAGAAAGAGGGCGGTGAGAGGAGTTCGGGAGAGGGTGAAGGGCCGGCACTTGTTGGTGGGGATCTGGGGTATCAGGTGATTGTGGAGTTTTTGGCCCCGACAGGTAAGCTGTTACACCCGGTGTCACTCACTAAGGCAATTAGGAAACAGGTTGGGAAGGTGGTGGATGCTAGGTGTTTGAGTGATGGGAGGGTTCTGATTGTGGTGGGTAGTGTGGGACTGAGGGATAAGTTGCTTAAGTTGGAGGTGTTGAATGGGGGTAAGGTGAGGTGTATGGTGCCTGGGAGTGCAGTGAAGGTGAGGGGTGATCACGGGTGTGCCGGAGGTTCTGTCAATGGAGGAGCTTACGGAGATTGTGTCGGGTGGGTTGGTGTTGGAGGCGAGACGGTTGGGCAGTAGGGCGTTGGGGTTAGATAGGGTGAGTCTCACGGTGTTGTTGGAGTTTGGGAGGCCTTTGCCGAGTAGGGTGCACTTAGGGTATCTTAGTTTTTATGTAAGGGAATATGTGCCACTGCCACTGAGGTGTTTTAATCGTCAGCGGATGGGGCATGTGGCGGCTGTGTGCAGAGGGAAGGGTAGGTGTGGTAGGTGTGGGGGTGCGCATGAGTATGGTAAGTGTGGGGTAGGGGACGTGGTAAGATGTTGTAATTGTGGTGGGGAGCACAGAGCTGCGTTTGGGGGGTGTGTGGTTCAGAAGGCGGCGGCGGAGGCACAGCGGGTTAAGCTGGTTGATGGGGTCACGTATGCGGAAGCGGTGCGGAGAGTGGGGGTACTGGGGGTTGGTGTGCAGGTGGAGAAGGAGAGGGTTGTAGGCCTGGTGTCGGAGGATGGTTTGGGTGTTCGCAGTTTGGTGTTGTCAGAGAAGTGTAAGCATGAGTGTGTGGTTGGTAAGGATTCATTGGTGGTGGGCAGGGTTGAGTTTTTGGCGTTTCTGTGTAGTGTGGTGAATGTTTGTAGTCAGGTGAAGGGAAGGAATGCTAGGATAGATGTTGTGGTGGGTGCAGCTAGTTTGGGTATTACAGACGTCACGGGGGAGATGGTTCAAGAGCTGATGAAAGGGAAGGGGGAGGGTAGGTAGTGGGGTGGGGGGGCGGTAGTGGGCTGTGTTTTAATTTCTAGGGTCGTGGGGTGTGGTGGGTTGTGTTGAATTGGGTGGGCCTTGACCGACCTCACACTCCGGTACAGTTGGTGGCGGTAGATGCACCTTTACTTGGTTGCGATCCGCCAATAACCCACAGAAGAAGAAGAAGTGACTTGTGTATTTTACTGCTCTTCTGACTTAGCCGCTGCTTTCTGCAAATCCGTGAAGCAGCGAGACTGTGAAAGGTGAACCGCGATATGGCGAGAGTTTACTGTACTGTAATACAAAGAGAATGAACTAAATGTTTTAATTGCTCATTTTATAACTCGATTTTGCACTAGGTTTTGTTAGTTTATTAAAATATTTACCGAACTCCATGATGACAGATATTAACAATGCACACTTGCCAGGCAAGTAACCTACACACGTAGAGGCTCATGTCCTGACCATGTGACGTGAGCGCTACTGGAGCGGTAATTGAGCGATATTCAGAAAGAGCCTTTTGGGCAGCTCCCATAATCTGCCCGGGGAACCTTATTCCTCTTCATGATTATTTTTTTAATCAAAACGGAGGCTCGCGGTTAACTGAGTATGGCCTCAAATATTGCCCCCGGGTGGCAAAATGTTTAATTGCTGCCACACAGTGAAATTCATTCAAAATTCATACGCAACTCAACCTGGATTAGATTAATCGATAAAAAATTAACGTGATTGACGAAATTCTTAATGATCAATTATCGATTAATCATGGCCATCCCTAGTGGCAAGGCAAAAAAACCAATGGAAAATTTTGTGTGTGTGCGGGTTAGCATGTGCAGTGATCAGACAGAAGCTGTGATACTTGGGATTCAACCCATTTAGTCTTAAAATGCCTATAAAAATATATGTTATTCTAGGATGAATATCCTTATCTCCTGAGGGTTTTCTGTAAAAATACCAAGAATTGTCCACGTCTACCAAAACCTTAATATCTAATCCTCTGTAGAACATAGAAACATGAAATAAAATTCATTTTAAAGGTAGGAATCACAGGTTTTATTATATTATGCTCTCTTAGCACTAACATACCAACACGTTTTTCTAAAAATTTTCAAAGTCAGATGGAGAATTAAAAATAAATCAATTATATAAGATATATAAGAGAAATCACATTTTAAACATGCCAACACACTGACCAAGGCATCTTGTTATGATATAGAGGTGGGGAAAGTCCTGAGGTTGAACTGGGAACAGTCTCAGTGTCTGAGCTCCATGGCTCACATCTCTCCTCTTTGGCTGTTGAACAGCTTTATCCACTGACTGACTGACTGACTCATGTATTTATTTATATGTATTATGTTATTTGTGTATATTATAGTATTTATATTTGTTATTTATTGATTATGCCATTATTGTATTACTATTTATTATTGTATTTATTTATTATGCCATTATTGTATTACTATTTATTCTTGTATTTATTTATTTATTATGCCATTATTGTATTACTATTTATTATTGTATTTATTCATTATGCCAGTATTATATTTATATATTAACATTATTGTATTTATTATTATCAATATCAACCATCATTTATGCTATTTATTTGAGTTGGTGGGGGGTCTGACCGCGCGTCTGTTCAGCGTACTGATTTGTTTCTGTCACCAACATGTCCCAAAGCTTATCGGTAAAAATACACTTAAAAACTTCTAGGGGGCTAGCATTCACGCGGATCTGCTGTTTCAACCCCGGTTTGCGGGTGAACTGCTTTGCCTTGCGCGGCAGGTAACCCTCAGTTCTCCAGTCTACCTGGAATCCGTGAAAGCCATCCTCCTCCTCTCCTTCTGTCTCCCACTCTTGTGCTTTATCCAAAGGATCATCCGGCATGTAATCATCAAAACCATCCTCTACCCACCTCCCTATCAAACTCCTCCCATATAAATGAACACAGCAATATCTTCCAACTCAATGTCACTGCCATCGCTGTGAAAATCCTCTGTCGTAGCCATTTTCAAAAATAAATGCACGTGTCTAATAGATTGACGTTTTTTTCAGCAAACCACGGTACATTTGGGTGGTCACGTTGTCTTTACAAAATCAACAAGACCCATCTCATGTGTATTTGAATCAATGACAGTGCGTTATATGCTTCACGCGTCATGAAAAGGATGACAAATACAAAATGCTGCGTCGCGCAGCAGCCGGCAGGAGGTTCAGAGTTGCGCAATGCAGCAACTGGCGGGAGACGTAATGTTTCGCCACACAGCATCTGTCACCAGTGGGTTAAAGGAGGTGATGGAGACTGATACCAGTGGGTTCAAGTGTCGAGCGTGTAGTGAGAGCCAGCCCACCGGTGCGTGGGTGGGTGCATGCGTGTGCACGTTAGGATCACCACTTTATGTTAGGAATGTGAAGTGTCAGAATAATAGCAGAGAGGATGATTTGTCAGCTTTTGTTTTTCATCACATTCGGATGAGCTTGTGGTGTATCTAACCCCTACCAGTGTTGAGTATGTGAGTTACCTGATAATTTTCCACTTTTTTTGGAGGTAAGATAGTATGATGATTTGCTCATTAAAGCATTTTATACATGTCAACCAATGCCTGGCTTTTCTGGTTGGAATTCCAACCAACTGAAGTGTACAAAAGACAACAATGTTTGTGGAAATTTGCAACAGTAATAATGCAGCACTGAATTTTAGACTGCATGTATGGGTTTTAACACTGATGCTGAAGAATGCACATATATCATTTCACGAGTCAACCACAGACACAATGGTAGTTTCTACAATTTCAGTTCTATGCTGATAAAGTATACTATGTCTTTTATCTGAGATCATTAGCTTAACATCTCCGAGAAT
Source organism: Umbra pygmaea (assembly GCA_016801145.1). NCBI lineage: Eukaryota > Metazoa > Chordata > Actinopteri > Esociformes > Umbridae > Umbra > Umbra pygmaea. The sequence continues at coordinate 3,970 of JACXGM010032589.1, read as the reverse complement.
TCTGTCACTGTAGGAAATCTGACTGCAGATAAGTATAACCCTGGACGGTATAATTCAGGACTGTCATTGGCGTGAAAATAACCTCCCGTTCTACTGGTTAGAATTTACACTGTTTCCAATGCCCTGTGTTCTATTACTAAAATCGTTTTGGATCACGCTATTTTTGATCAGAGTGCATTATTTTTTTGGTGTGATTTTATTTCCCATTTTCTTTCTCCCCTCTGAATTGGTTTTGTCCAATTCCCTCTAACCCTGCCTTGCCAGCAGCTTTGCGACTCCTTGGACAGATGCGTGATGGTGAGGGGTGCTCGTGTGGTTTATCCAACCACATGTCGCAGAATTGGCTGATTCCTTTTACACTGTTCATCCAACAAGGAAGCCTGTTTTCAGTTCGTGCATGGTATGATTATGCCCACCAACAATATTTCCGCAATTGAACAGGCACCTAGAGCAACAGGCATTGCTAGAGAGCGACGGGGCATGGTTGATAATTTGTATTATCTATCCCAAATCTGGGGGCAGTGCTATGCGAATTTGTGCTACTGTGGGTCCAGGGAAAAATCGGAGGACCCATAGTCAAGCTCAAAACAGTGACTCTCATGATGAGACTGTCCTGCAATCCAGAGACCTAGCCCACTACACAAGGCAGACCCCAGAATGTAGTGCTTTCTACTAGCATCAATATCAAATGTAATTATGCTGTTAAACAAATTTAGAGGCTGCTAATAGTTGGCTTGTGTAATGTGCAATTTTCTTTTCAGGAGGCAGCTTCAGATGCAGAGTGTAAGAATGAGGAGTTGAACAGGGCTGTACAGGAGCTCCGCAAGCTGGCAAAGGAGGCTGAAGAAGGTGAGATACTGTGCTTTACTGTAGTTAAAGGAGCAGCTCCGCAACTTTTTCTCTGTGCGATGGCGAGGGGTGCGCACATGGTTCATCCAACCACATTTTGTCCAGCCACCAATTATTTTCGCACTGTTCATCCAAAACAAAGGAAGCCTTTAGTCAGATTATGGACAGAAGGATTATGTTCACAACTATACTTCCGCAATTTAATTTACAGGCTTCTGATCTGGACAGAAGGAGTCGCTGGATAGATAATCTGATTTAGCGATTCCAAATCCCAGGGAGCTCTACGCTAATTTGTGACGTAGACTGTCCTGCAATGCAGCGACTTGGCCCACTTCGCCACACGGACCCACCACAAATTTCAGATTTTAAAGCATTTTAAGCAGGAAAGTTGAAAGAGAAAGTAGTTATTTTGCTATAGCTTGAATATTACAAATAGCATATAAGTGACTTTCAGTTTATACTTATTGTTAATACTTTTTATTTATTTTACTATTATTACTGCATTACTGAGCCATGGTACAAGATATGTACATGCAATTATGTCTGCGTCTGCTGTATATGTGAAACTAAAGTTCGCTTGAATACAAAAGATATGCAATTGTAGTGCGGGGTAAAAGAATACCATTAATATGCACTTTTGAAATTAACACATTAATAACTAATATATAACATTTTCCCCCTGATGCAATGTGCTGAGTTTTGAGACAAATCTCTATGCTTAGAGAATGATCTTATTGACCTAGTTGATATGGAGTCAGATTTATAGATATTAAATATGTTTATAAGTTAGCGGAGCAAGATCCCCTGGAGCTTAACAGGCGTTAACTTGGAAAACCACCAGGTAGCTACCCTAGACGCCCCAAGCCACGCTAAATATGTCCTATGTTTAATCTATCCCGTCCTTGTGTCGACATCGGCTCGCCCTACGACCGGATATGTTTCCCAGGAGCTGAACTCTTTGATGGGGCGCGGGAGTAAAGAATGCCCAAATGGGCTGAACTTTCTCCCGGGCCGACTTGCGGCACCGATCACCTTCTTGGGCCACCTGTGGGGCCCGCTACGGGTAGTCTCGACTCAGGGAGAACATGCTAAGAAAACCAGGATAGCTTGCTAGCACAGTGAGTGTGTGTGTCACAAATGAACAGATACTAGTGTAGGTAGTTACAGGATAGCAGTCATCTCCCACAATCTTCACCGGAGAAATTCTAGGAATAACTACTGTGTATAAAAGTAATTAACATTTAATTCCAGTTAAAGAGCATAAGAATACAACGCTTCAACCGGACAATGAAATACAAATTACATACCCAAAATAGTTCACGTTCTGAACTTATCCCGCCCCTTCGGCCTAACAAAAACTACAGTTTAATCCTGGCGATCTACAATCACACAACTATGGCAATAACTTTCCAGGAGTATCGTTTACGATAAAGACTCAACAAGTCTATTAAAAATGAGAAATTTATCTTTTCTGCTCAGGTGCCACCCACTAATCCCGCTGCATTAGAAATTGGGATCTTTTCACTAGCCAAAGTTGGAACAAACGGGCTGATATCAACACATTTACATCATTAGATTATTCACCGACTTTCCGGCACTACTCTGGTCGTAACAAAGGCAAAGTAGGACATTTAAATATCCCCAACAGTGGGGAAATGACATTTGTCTCTCCTAGTAACCTGTGGAGAATCATATATCCTGTGCAACCTTGTAGTACATGTAATGATCAAGAACCCCCTTTATGGGACAACCAAGAAAAGATACAAATAAGTACAGTGTTTGTTGTGTTACATAAATTGATCTGTTGGTCTTCACCCTTGGAGTTGTCTGTGTGGTCCAGTGATGGGGTTCGCCCCCCCTTCACTGAATCTTAATTCCCCTCGGGAAATCCTTTGTGTTGAATAAGGTGTGAGAGAACCAGCTGTTTAATCTGCCATATTCGTTCCTGTAAACATTTTTTTTCTACTAAACAATGACATGCAGCTAAATTGTACTTGAATTGGATATTAGAAATAAGAAATGTCAAGGTTAGTGAGAGGAATACCTCCTGTCATAATACACTGCTCAAAAAAATAAAGGGAACACTTAAACAACACAATGTAACTCCAAGTCAATCACACTTCTGTGAAATCACACTGTCCACTCAGGAAGCAACACTGATTGACAATCAATTTCACATGCTGTTGTGCAAATGGAACAGACAACAGGTGGAAATTATAGGCAATTAGCAAGACACCCCAATAAAGGAGTGGTTCTGCAGGTGGTGACCACAGACCAATTTTCAGTTCCTATGCTTCCTGGCTGATGTTTTGGTCACTTTTGAATGCCTGCTGGCGTCTACAACCCACACAAGTGGCTCAGGTAGTGCAGCTCATCCAGGATGGCATATCAATGCGAGCTGTGGCAAGAAGGTTTGCTGTGTCTGTTAGCGTAGTGTCCAGAGCATGGAGACGCTACCAGGAGACAGGCCAGTAAATCAGGAGATGTGGAGGAGGCCGTAGGAGGGCAACAACCCAGCAGCAGGACCGCTACCTCTGCCTTTGTGCAAGGAGGAGTAGGAGGAGCACTGCCAGAGCCCTGCAAAATGACCTCCAGCAGGTCACAAATGTGCATGTGTCCTCTCAAACGGTCAGAAACAGACTCCAGTGAGGATGGTTGGAGGGCTCGACGTCCACAGGTGGGGTTGTGCTTACAGCCCAACACCGTGCAGGACGTTTGGCATTTTTCCAGAGAACACCAAGATTGGCAAATTTGCCACTGGCGCCCTGTGCTCATCACAGATAAGAGCAGGTTCACACTGAGCACGTGACAGAGTCTGGAGACACCATGGAGAACGTTCTGCTGCCTGCAACATCCTCCAGCATGACCAGTTTGGCGGTGGGTCAGTAATAGTGTGGGGTGGCATTTCTTTGGGGGGCCACACAGCCCTCCATGTGCTCGCCAGAGGTAGCCTGACTGCCATTAGGTACCGAGATGAGATCCTCAGACCCCTTGTGAGACCAAATGCTGTTGTGGGTTGGCCCTGGATTGCTCCTAATGCAAGACAATGCTAGACCTCATGTGGCTGGAGTGTATCAGCAGTTCCTGCAAGAGGAAGGCATTGATGCTATGGACTGGCCCG
>JACXGM010032588.1:0-12578 GCA_016801145.1 Umbra pygmaea | reverse complement strand
TCATGCCGTTTGCTACAGTTATAGTATGCACCGAATAGCATAATAACTTGCATCCTTTGTTCGTTCCTGCACTTAAATGTGCGCATTTCCTTGAGGATTTTTAATATTTTTTACCTATAATTTTACAAATATTAGGCTACATGAAAATAGCAATGAGAAAAACGATTTCGTATAGGAAAATATTTCGTATAGGAAAATATTTTTTTTTCAAAAGCAAACGTGTGGCTTGGTCTTTGGAATGATTATGCATTTTAGGCACAATTAAATCGCTTTTCTTTCTTTTTTAAATAGCAATAAATAGTTTTTCAGCTTTATAAGCATGGTCTCTGAATGATGAAGTAGACTGTTGTTATCATCAATATGAAATATATGCATAGGGCTGTGTTGCGCAGCATAACGCTCTTAAATGTGGAGGAAGTATCAGGCCTTTTTCACAAGTACAAGTACGAGTACTTATGCCCAGTATCGGGCCCGATACCAAGTAGCCTACTGGTTTTGGTATCGGTAACCAGATTAGTGGGGGAAAAAACAGGTGATGACTGCGTGTGTGGCGGGTGGTGGGCCGGCCCGCCGGCCGTCCTGGAGTACCGGCCGTTCTGTGATTCTCCAGATCACACAGATGGCCAGTCCGCCCCTGATAGTAGGAAGTTCTGTGGATTCACACGGTGCAGACTCACTATTCCAGAGTGTAGTAACAAGCATTTATTTTAAAAAGGCACACATGAAAAAAGAAACACAACATCTAGCCATATATAGGCAATGTCATAATAATAGATGAAAAAAATTGCTAAATGTGCAAATTACTAGAACAATAATTCAACAAAAATAAATATAACAATTACCGGTAAATACATTAAATACAAAACCAACAATCAAATGGAACAAACATGCAAAATGTGCAAATAATAAATGCTAAGAATAAACAACAACTATTTACATTATAGTAGTGCTTTTGTTGTGGATTTGCTTTACCCTGACTCGAGGAGAGACTTGTAGCCAGCTGATTTGTGCGATTGACTGACTCACGCAAAAATCCATGAGTCCTCGACAAATCCTGAGTGATCCACAACTCATGAGTGATTCACAACTCATGAGTCGTCGGCAAATCATGAGTACTCAACAACTCATGAGTCCTCGAGTGAGTCCCATGGTCTGCGAGTTTTCAATGTTTCCGGCTCTGAGTCTGCGGATCGGGAAGTTTCTATAACCTGTCTCGCACTGTCTTATGCTCACTCGCAGTGACGCAAAAAGTGGGTATGCGCTATATGCGGCGCATAGGGGCGCAGCATCATGGGGGCGCCAAAGCGATGGTAAAAAATAATAATCAAAAAATATATATAGTATTTTCTATATGTAGCTGCTGTTTTGTGTTTCTAAATAATTTCTGTTCAATGTTATATAACATTTTAGAGGACTAACAGGCTAGAGTAGGCGCCATATCTCATAAGATTACATCATAAAATGTTGACATAGAAGAGGGAGCAAATGCGCCGTGAGCAGTGTTGCCATGTCCTCGGTTTTCTAGCCAAATTGGGCCATTTTTAAATCAATTTGGCGGTAGAAAATATATATGTTGCGGTTTTTTGGGCTATTTTTGAACAACCATAGTTGCAGCATTTTCCTTTAAATAAATAAATCTAACCTAGGCTTTATGGTGCAGCCTGTGCCAGGTATGAGAGGAGCTACTAAGTGATGTGTATGAAAGAGAGGGAGAGTAGTCAATGACAGTAAATGAAATTAAGAGAATAGGGGAAAAAAAATCACATTTATATATAGTGGAAAAAAGTATTGGAATATTTTACTCAGTGGCAACGCAAACAAATTGGGCTAGTTTTAAGGCATTTTGGACTGTTTATCAGTAATCATTGGGCTAGAATTTTATGATTGACCTGGCAACCCTGGTCGTGAGCGCAAAGCGAGCAGGTAAGTAGTGAGTTGTCATCTATGGAAAAAGATGAATAAAGCAAAAAACGGCCGGTGGCTAAAAATAGAAAAAGAAAGAGGGAAAAGGAGATGGCATGTCAAGGGATGCGACAGCAGTTAAAGAAGTACTGTAGATGGTGAAAGGCAACAGGTAGGATTTACAGTGTGACGTCTGTGCTTGGAGGCTTGCAAATATTCATGGTAACAGACTAGCTAGCGTTTGCTAACACTGGGAATGTAGCAGCCAGATGAGGGTTTATGGCTAGCTTAGAGTTTGCAAAACCGAGGTTGCTGAGCTGAAAACTCGAAAATATAAGTTAGCATGTACAATAAATGACAAGAATCTGGAAAACATAACTAGTTAACTAGTTTACCATGGAATCATGCATCGATTTGCTACATGACTTGAAGGCTTGCAAAAATTTGTGTTAACAGACTAACTAGTGTTTGCTAACACTATCAGCTAAATTGGGGTTTTTGGCTAGCTTAATGCAAACCAATATTGCTGTCAGTTACATTTAGATTTTGGGTAAAGCCTCTGGTTCCAATCCCATGCATGACATCTCATTTTTATTAAGGTAAAACAACAACTGGTAAATATATGGTAGCATGCACAATAAATGAGAAGCTGGAAAACATAACCTATGCAATAAGTCTGGTTTACCGTCTGATGCCATCCTAGGCTAATTTAAGAATTGACTTTAGGCTGCTATATAACAGTGAGTTTATTTCATTCAGGTGTGAGGATGGTGGATCAAGAAAGACGGGGGAAGGCAACAGGTAGGTCTAACATTAGGTGGAAGTGTAGAGGGAGCCACTTGATACCGACAGTCAAAATTTGGCATAAACAGAATGAGAACATGGATCCATCATGCCTTGTTACCACTGTGCAGGCTGGTGGTGTAATGGTTTGGGGGATGTTTTCTTGGCACACTTTAGGCCCCTTAGTGCCAATTGGGCATCGTTTAAATGCCTCGGCCTACCTGAGTATTGTTTCACCATGTCTATCCCTTTATGGCCACCATGTACCCATCCTCTGACGGCTACTTCCGGCAGGATAATGCACAATGTCACAAAGCTTGAATCATTTCAAATTGGTTTCTTGAACATGACAATGAGTTCGTTGTACTAAAATGGCCCCCACAGTCACCAGATCTCAACCCAATAGAGCATCTTTGGGATGTGGTGGAATGGGAGCTTTGTGCCCTGGATGTGCATCCCACAAATCTCCATCAACTGCAAGATGCTATCCTATCAATATGGGCCAACATTTCTAAAGAATGCTTTCAGCACCTTGTTGAATCAATGCCTATGTAGAGTTAAGGCAGTTCTGAAGGCGAAAGGGGGTCAAACACAGTATTAGTATGGTGTTCCTAATAATCCTTTAGGTGAGTATATGTATATATATAATATATGTTAGGCCTACAGTGGCTGATATACTTTAAAATAAACCTTAATTATTTAAAGCCGTTACATGATGATGTCCGGCACACTTATTTATTTGTCTTTTGGGGGGGCACCAAAATTGTTGCTGCATACCCCTCTGACACTGGGTAGTTGCACCCCTGCTCACTCGGTCACTTAAGTTGACTTATGTTTGCCTATGAAAATTGTAAGTTATAAAGCTTTTGGCAGCTAAGATGGCTAGGACTAGTAGTAGCTAATGTTACAAGAATTTTGTTTGTGGCGCTTTTATCATTTTAGATTGAATTGTATTAGGACTCAACTGATCCGAGTTAATGATACTAAAGACTCGCGACTTATGAGTTGGGTGAAAGATCCGAGGGAGTCACAACTCAAACAGGTTTATTAATGAGGAACTTCCCAAAATTTGTGAACTCAGCAGAACCCAGAAAAGTAATCTTACATTTATTTTTACCCGGCAGGCCGTGGAGAGACAGGGCTAAATCACCCCGAAGAATAAGCCTAGCACCCCCTTTAGTATCCCCCGGAAATGATTCCATATTTTCAAATAAAAATATATATCATTATTTTCCCTGGATGATGTACTTTCGTATTCTAAAGGGTTAAGTCCAGATAAGCAAAGTTTGCATGGTCATTAACTAACCCCCCCTGCTATCCCGCAACATAATAAAACTGACGTGTGGTCACTGAAACTCACAGTACCTCCTCATTGTTTGAGTTCTGTACCACAAAATATATCGACATGCTACAGTCTCCTTATATTCAGATAGCATAAAGAGAAGCAGAGGCAAATGTTTTATAAGAATAAAAATATGTATTGTATGCCTGGCATATTTATTAAATGCACAATTGTCTTTGTAGAATGGATGATTGCGAGTAGGAGACATTCAGAGAACAGACAGAAGTGCTGAGCTGTCCAACTTTTTTGGGGAAAAATTTAAAATATATCTATATCTAATTTGTCTATATTGTACCCATAGATTGTATATATAGCTGGATATAACCATGTGTGACGTCACCCATTGGTTTGTGATGGTCTGATTTGGGTAATCGAATTTGCTGTTACGGGCGCAGACATCTTGGTTGCAGATGTGACGATTTAGACGAGAGGGAGGAGTAATCTAGCCAGCTAACAGATATTAATTGGGATGCTAACGAAAAACAGTATTAAAACAAAATGTAAAACAAAACGTAATGTAATTTACCGGAAAAACTGAACTGCCAACTCCTTTGAGTGTCTTGTCTTACAACCGAACACCATAGCCACGCCCTAAACGCCCCTTTGCTTTATCGCGATTTTGAAATCAACAAGACCATAATTTAAAACAATTAACATCATTATACATTGCAGAAGGCTGAAATCTATCGATTGAGACCATATACTCATTATGAAAAGGAGGTAATAAATCAAGGAGAAGTGTCTCTTATTCTCATAGACTATTACAGAAACCGAGCTCCTTTGCAACCAGACGTATTGCCCCCAGCTGGAATTCAGGTAGAATGCAGGTTTAGGGCACTTCCTCATTTGCGTCAATTTGCCAAACCGGATGTTTATCCTGTGGTTGTACCGAAATCGCTTGAAGTAGTTCTAATTATTTTACTATATTGCTCATCAAGCACCTCGCTAACTCACACCCTGGTCAGACCAATTGCGGCAATGCATCACAGATGCTAACCCCCCAGTCAGACCACTTGCGGCAATGCATTAGATGTGCTTAAACGTTTACGTAGCCATGCAACAACATTTCGGCATGCATTCTCTCTGCTTTGTAATAGAACACTCCCCTTGTCCAAGCTACCGTAGGTGTTTAGGTGTGTCCAATGCATGCAATTCGAAACATCCTTTCAGAAAGTCACTGCATGGTTTCCAAACGTTTCTCTGCCAACAAGGAGGAAATGCCAGCTTGCGCTTTTTCATGATCTGTCTGGTCTGCGAGGTGGCGTTCAAATTGTCGAAATAATAATGCAGACTTATTTTTCCAACTTCACAATTTACTCTAAAGCTGGATACACACGAGACATGGCAAAAAATCCCTGTATGGCATCGTAATGCAGTTACACTTGTACACTGCAAGCAACATCGTAATCAATCTTCCGCATCTACGAGATGGTGGGCAAAATTGCATACAACTGTCCATCTCCAGCAAGGCGACTGAAAGGAGCTGTTTTCAGTTAAGTATTCATTGACAATATGAAAACTATCTACTGAGCTGTCAAAGCTTGTCTTGCAATCTCACGCACCCATAGATGAAAGCGACATATTAGCTCTTTCTCTGAGGTTAATCAACTTCCGGTTCTGGCACCGTATGGCAAAGCACCGCAAAAGTTGGATTATTTCAACTCTTGCGACACACCCGCCGCACCGCATCCACATTTTGCCAGTTCCGGTAGATTTGCCGCAGCGGTGCGCATTGCGTCCTATTGAAATGAATGGACTTCCGCTGCAATGCAACCGGTTTGCCGGACCTGGTGTGAATCCATCTTAAGAATACATTCTCAATCACCGGAGGATGTCAGATTAAGAATATATTATTGATAGAGCCATGCATGATATGCTGTTATGAATTTAGAAGTCTGCATTGACAACCTCTCCCTCTCCCTAGCACTACCAATTAACACCAAAATGAGCAGGTAAAGGGTTCACAGCTAAACAGTCATCAATTAATAGAAAACTAAGAGCATATTCCTTATGGTCAATGGTTATTTATGAACTCCCTTTACCTGGTCATAGGTTTAAATTTTACTTTGGACTTTTTACAATGCTGAACATTTGACACAATATGTGTTAGAGCAATATTAACACATTAATTGTGCTGTCCCTTATTCATAGTTTTAAAAGTATGGTGATTTGTCTATGTCTCATGGTAATTAGGCATGGAACTTTGAGATTGTGTAATGTCGTTTGGTTATCTCTCTATTGAACAGACACTTGTGTCACTGAGTAGTAAGAAAGTTGTGCAGGTCGCCTGAGCGCGCATGAACGCATGCATTGAGCTAGCTCCCCCTTAGCACCGAAAAATGTCTGGCGCCGCCACTGCTTTTACCCACCACTACCCCTCTCACAGGTACAATATATATACACACTCATTCACACACATACAAAACTTTCACAACTTCATTGTAAATCATCCGTAAATGGAAGAAGTTTGTCCTACTGAGCGATCGGGTGAGAAGGACCATGAACCCGATGGTCACTCTGACAGAGCTCCAGCATTTCTCTGTGGAAAGAGGAGAACCTTCCAGAAGAACAACCATCTCTACAGCACTCCACCAATCAGGCCTGTATGGTAGAGTGGCCAGACGGAAGGTACTCCTCAGTAAAAGGCACATGAGAGCCGGCCTTGGGTTTGCCAAACAGCACCTGAAAGACTCAGACCATGAGAAACACAATTCTCTGGTCTGATGAAACAAAGATTGAACTCTATGGCCTGAATGGCAAGCGTCATGTCTGGAGGAAACCAGGCACCACTTATCACCTGGCCAATACCATCCCTACAGTGAGGCATGGTTGTGGCAGCATCATGCTGTTGGCATTTTTTTCAGCGGCAGGAATTGGGACACTAGTCAGTATCGAGGGAAATATGAATGCAGGAATGTACAGAGAAATCCTTGCTGTATACCTGCTCCAGAACGCTCCGGACCAAAGACTTGGGTGAAGGTTCATCTTCCAACTGGACAACAACCCTAAGAACATAGCCAAGATAACAAAGGAGTGGCTACAGGACAACTCTTTGAATGTCCTTGGGTGGCCCAGCCAGAGCCCAGACTTGAACCCGATTGGAACATCTCTGGACAGATCTGAAAATGGCTCTGCAACGACGGTCCCCATCCAACCAGATGGAGCTTGAGATGTCTTGCGAAGAAGAATGGGAGAAACTGCCCAAAAATAGGTGTGCCAAGCTTGTAGCATCATACTCAAATAGGATTGAGGCTGTAATTGCACACTTATGTCACATATACTGTACACACACACCCTTATATCACATATACAGTACATACACACACTCATGTCACATATACACTACATACACACACAGGTCAAACACTATATTCACACATTTATTCTAACATATAGATTACATACACACACCCATGTCACATATACAGTACATACACACTCCTATGTCATATACAGTACATACACACACTCAAATCACATATACAGTACATACACACACTCATATCACATATACAGTACATACACACACTCATATCACATATACAGTACATACATACACACACTCATATCACATATACAGTACATACATACACTCATATCATAAACACAGTACATACACACACTCATGTCACATATACACTACATACACACATAGGTCACACACTATATTCACACACTTATTCTAACATATACATTACATACACACTCCCACGTCACATATACAGTACATACACACACCTATGTCATATACAGTACATACACACACTCATATCACCTATACAGTACATACACACACCTATGTCATATACAGTACATACACACACTCATATCACAAATACAGTACATACACAGACTCATGTCACATATACACTACATACACACATAGGTCACACACTATATTCACCCACTTATTCTAACTTATACATTACATACACACTCCCACGTCACATATACAGTACATACACACTCCAATGTCACATATACAGTACATAAACAGAACTACATACACACACTCATTTCACACATGTTGGTCTTGTTGGGGCCTGAAACTTATACCTAAAATCTATGTATCTAAGCACAAAGCTTAACATTAGGGTTAACCTTCATACCAAAAACTTTATGCCTAACTTCACCTAGTTTTAAAACCTAACCCAAATCCTAATTGTTTATGCCTAAACATAAAGTTATCCCAGTTATAGCGCTATTGTCAATTATTGTATGTGTTTCCTGCAAAAAAATATGTATTTTCCCTGGTGGGGATGTAGCAAAAGTGCTTGTCAGAAACGATTTAATAAGTTTTACTATCTTACACATGTGTATATAGAAGTGGATCATGCATGGTTGTATATCAACAGATGTTTACTGTAAATCAGCAGAGATTTACTGTGTGTGAAGATAAGATCAGTTCCTGATAATGCCTTCCTCTTTTCTCTGGCATTAATCTTTTTTGAGATAATTTGTTCATAGGTATATCATGGTATTTTTAGAGGAATTAATCCCAAAACCTTTTTAAAATTGTTAATTGTTTATGTTAATTACATAAAAGGTATCAGAACAACACTAATCACTAATCTCGTCTTGGCTACTTCAACCTAATAAAGTTTAACACATTTAATTATACTTAAAATGATTCACCTCTGAGAAACTATAAGATGAACAGCACAGAAACACTGGATTATCTGTTACCTGAAGCATTGCATGCGGACACAGTGCTCTCCAACACACTGCATAGCTGAATCTGTGTCCTGAGTGTCCTCATTTCCAAAAAACATGAGTTTCCAAACAGCAATGCAACAATCCAGATTCAGGTACTGACCAAAAACAGATGGATTTAATAAAGGTTATGATTGTCTTTCCCCTCAGACCAATATGATATTGCCAATTGTTCTTAAATCAACAAACATAGAGCTCAAATCAAAAGTGCCAATATTTCCGAATTGTTGCTGCTTAGTCAACATTAACTTTCTGTGACTTTCTCACAGTAACCGGTGGGACACGCCCCTAAAATGTCAAAGCACACCTTTAAGTGTAGAAAACAAAGACTTAATTGTTCAAACATTAGTTTACATTGTCATTTTGCTAAATTAATTTCAACTTCACTTGATTTTGCTTTTAAGTTAGATAGCAAAGCAGGTACAAATGTTTTTAGGTTTTAGCTGATCAGTGAATTTAGCTTTCATGGCCATTCTAACATCCCAGTGGCTCCTGTAACTTGTTTAAATTGAGGACTAGATGGTGCTAAATTCTGTGGACTCTGTGTTAAAGGATTTGACAAGAGGTGGCTTAAGACATTATTATTGGACTCAGTGGAGTGCCTGCTGCTTTCTGCAGTGTCAGATGTTAGACCTCTCAAGGATAGTGGAGGACTTGCCAGGTCAAAGTCATGAAGTGTGCGCACATATGGAGATTAGGATGAGAAAGGAATGTATGTCAGGGTCTGAACTAGAGTTGATTAGTCTGAAGCCTGAGGGATGAGGTGTGGCTCAGGACTCTGTGTGTTTTAACGGTGTGGAGGCAACGTAGAACTGGACAGGTGTGTTTCTCTTTTCAAATGTTAAACAAAGGGGTGGAAAGAACGTAGAAGGAACATACTGTATGCTGCTTATTTTACATCTGAGAATCCTGTGTGTGCAAGCAGAAAATACGTTGGCCACTGTCATGTCAGAGGAGGTTATATTCACAGTTGGACCTACATCATTCCTGCAGTCATTGTTCCGTGTCAGATTTTGTCATTACAAACACTGACGTCAAATGTCTGGGAGGGTGTAAAGGAATGTTGTTTGTGAAGCGAAACTACAATCACTGCCAGGTCTTTTTTGGAATATTGATTTTACCTCAAATAAAAACCTTTATAAATAAAGAAAATTACAATAAAAAAAACATCAATCAAATAATCTTGAGCTTATTTTTTATTTTTCATCATGTACAATATACAATAACAGATGAAACCAAAGTAAAGCTCTTGGGAAATGGAGACCAGCGATTTGTGTCAAAATGTAGCAAAATGAAGATTATAAGGAAAAGTTCACCATATCTACAATTAAATATGGTGGAGGATCCATTATGTTGTGGGACTGATTTGCTGCCTCTGGTACTGGAGGCTTTGAATTTAATCATGAAATCAGAGGATTAGGTATTTTAAAGTGAAATGTGCTAGCCCCTTTCATAAATGTGCTAACTCCTGTCAGACTCCTGATCTCAATTTGATTTAAAATCTTTGGAAAGAGTTTAAATCTTCCATTGGGAAAAAATAAACATTCAAGTACTTAAACAAATTGCAATTGAAATGTGTGAGAAAGTAAAAGAAGCTAGTAGATCAGAGGTGGGGAAATATTTTACCTTGAGGCCCACATTGAGTTTTTGAAACCAAGTGAAGCGCTGCATACTATAACTATGCATGAAAAACTATGATATACAAACTGAACAAGACTAGCAAAATTACATTGACGGGAACACTAATCCCAGTAATGGTTGCAATCAATAATACCACTTACAGATTTTGTTAGATTTGAAAAGTAAAAATGTGACATACAACAGGAAACAACACTACAAAATGGAGGGAGGACATAAAGGACTGAACAAAAACCTGGACAGGACTATGCATGTTAGGGGAACAAAAAGGGAGCTAACCAAAACCACACTAACTAATACATATAAAACTCAACCAGGGAAAAAGGCAAAACCAGTAAGGAAACACAGTCCATGTCTGGTCAAGAAGGGGGAGCGTTACAGCTTATTTGGTTTTGTACCTATTATTCTTCTGGTAACACATATTTTACAGCAACTCAAATGTATTAATCTAATACAAATTTCAACAAAACATTTCACAATGAGTCAACCAACCCAACTGGCCACAGACAAAGCAAACAATCTTGACTGATTTCTTTGTATGTAGTACCTTATGCATGGTAATTCAAACAACATACTGTACAGGCTGTGATAAGGGTAAATGTTTCTGAGACGGGTTGACTACACTGCTTTCACCAGCCTTACTCAGGTGACCTTTTTTTATCAGGTGACAAATTATATTTTAAAAACTTCTGAGCCAGAGTTTAGCAAAAAACACCAGTGTCCAGAGTCTAGCATGTCTAAAGATACAGTGGGATACTTTTGCTCATAAAATCTTTAAACCTCACATTTGAGGGGATGTGCAATAATATGTTTATAACTGCATAATACTCTATATAAGTACAATCACTATCATATTTCAGCCGTGAGAAAGCAAGTTTTAAAGAAAGTGTTTTGATTTGAGAAATCAGCAGATACCTAAAATTGGATTTTTCAGGGACACTTTTTGGAGTGAGGGTGAGAGGGGGGCATCCAGTGGCCAAATCTCCTCTACGGCCCCTTTGCCTAAAGAACATATTGGTTCATTTAAAAATCCTCAGAATGTTTCTCATGTTGGTGAACAGTTACAACGTTTCAACAGTATCTGTCCAACAGCTACAGTAATGTGTGTCCAGTTCTGAACAAATCCCAATCTGACATGATTTAAGTCCATGTATGTAATGTATTTGCCCCTATGTGAATGTGAGTGACCCTTCATACTTTTTTCATGTTATTCCAAGTCGTGGATTAAGAATATAATTATGTGCCTTCCAGGAGAGGTCAGCGCACATACACCTCTTAATTAAGGGCAAACAAAGAGGCCAGAGATAGGGAAAGACACGCTGCTAACCACTTCCCAGCTTCCCAGGGAAGCTAACCCATAGTACACATGACATATTTCAACCAGAATAATCAACACATGTGTGAAGTTGATAACAGTGTGACAAAACAGTAAAGTGCTGATAGGTAATGTGGCAATAGTGAGCATTATACTTCATACTTATGTGTACTGTATTTACTCCCTTATGTGCAGTAGTTAACTGTGGTCTGTTCTAGTTCTATCACTGCTAATATATTGAAAGAGGACAACTGGGCACTCCTTCACTGACACAGCGTTACCATAGTGAAAAAACAAACAGGTGGGGTTAGAAAGATTTAAAACACATTGAAGTACAGTGAGATATACAGTGAGATGTTAAAAGATAGTGTATTCATGAAAGACATGAATGAATAATTAGGCAAAACAATCTTAGTTACCCAAAAGTAAAATTAATTTTGGAAAATATGCAGTAAATACACCTTATTCAATAAAGTAGCTATCAGCAAATTATTTGCTACATTGAAGAAAAAACGTTTGCAATAGTTACTTAAAGTAGATTGCCCAAACTGGCACAAGACATTACTAAACAACATACAGTATTAAACACTATACAGTATAAGGATTATCTCTACCATGTAGAGCTCCCACTAGAGAATGACAGAAAGCATGGACAAATGGAAACTGCACAGAGGTTTATGGCACAGGGTGTAATGTCTGTACTGAGTAAATACTCAAAACAATGTCAAATAGCACAATGTTATTTATTGACCTGTTTGACCTTCCATAGGAACAGGTACAGAGTATATCCACAGGCAGTTATCCAAACAAGCAGGCATAGGACAAAACGGAATAGCTGGATGGCTAAAGTACATCTAGGGATATTAAATGGTAGAGTAATCCAAA
>JACXGM010032586.1:0-12584 GCA_016801145.1 Umbra pygmaea | reverse complement strand
TGTCAAAACGAAAGTAGTCGGCTGTAGCGGAGTGTTACCTTAACCAATTAAAGAACGCAATGCAGTGTCTCGCACAGCTCACATAAACATCAATACCCACAAATCCGTTATTCAAAATAAACTTGACGCCATGTTAATTTCTGCCTGTGGTTTTCATTCAAATGACCGAAAATGAAAAGGCTGCAACAAACTAAATTATTGTTTAGAAGATGAGCAGACAAAGAGAAGGAGGGAAGGTGAGAAATGTAATGGTTATTAGTGGTAGGCGGATCGATCCCATAATATCTATATCTGTAGATAGGTCTCTTGTTTGAAGATCAATATTAACGTCAATAGGATCGATAGGCAACCACTTCCCGTTTCTCTCTTCTACACATTTAATCAAAACATAGAACTGTCACACTGTGCAAACAACGGTCCCTTGTCATGAAAAAATCTTAAGTGCTTCTCCAACTCCGCTGCTGTTGCTTGTGACTGTGCAGTGCAGTGCACCAACGAATGCGTCGCGCACACTGATTACCCGCCGTTACCAACCGCGAATCCTGAAGATACACACTGTCAACACGATTTTACAAAGTCTCACAGGTGGCAGGTAGAAATTCCACCAATCACCTTACAAATACACTGCAAAAACACACACCCAAAAATAAGACAATATGTTCCTAAATTACGATATAATATGCTTGAAGTAAGCAAAATATTTTCCAGTACTCTGAGATAATCTGACTTCCTAAAATGTCTTAAAATAATAATACAAAAATATTGTATAAAGTAACATAATAAGTAAATCATTCTTAAAGTAATATACAAATATTAAAAATGATAAATACCTCAAATCATGGTACACTACCGTACGTAGAATATTACATACACTGCTTTTAATAGTAAAATGTATCGGTATAAATATTGGCGATACTGGCCCTGTATTACTTTGTATCGGATCATCGAACTCAAATTTTGCAGTATCGCCCACCCCTAATATGCAGCAAATAGCCTACAATATGAGATGCAATAGGGCTACCAATGAGATTCAAACCTATATTCTACTCAAATGCTGAAATCCAGGGGAGTTGCAGCAGCTAGCTAATCTGCACTGACAATTAAGCTAAATATTATATGGATAATTAAGGTGTTGGGAAGTGATGAATATTATCCTTTTATTAAGCATGGCCCAAACATAACCTATTGTTGAATTAACACAAACGTTGTCATTGAAAAGAAATATGTTGTCTTTTAAAATGTCTTTTTTTTTTGGGGGGGGGGGTATTTTTGACCTCAGTATTTGTTAAATCCTGGTTACGGCCTTGACTCTGACATTTCAAAATACATTTGGATTTCTGTGCATCTACAGTAACAAAATAATTTAAGCTAGTTGATGATTTCTGACCTGTATTTCCTATGGAATAACATATCCTCACTTTGTTATAATCAGGGATAACCAGAGATATTTATCGAGTGCTTTTTACCTCAGATATCTGTGCCTTTACTACGGTTGTGCAGCACCAAAACCGATTGGTGAATAATAGGTCAACTGTCAAAATGCACAGACTAAAGGATTTGTAACAATACCAATAAAGGTTTTGTTTTAAAAAATGTTTAATAGGAAACATGACATGAAATACAATTTATGTTTATTTTTTTATTTTACCTTTATTTAACCAGGAAGGGATTCATTGAGATAAAAATCTATTTTTCAAGTGTCCTGGACAAGACAGGCAGCATTACATACATACATACAAACACAGAAAACCCAAAAACAAATAACACAAAGCAACTGAATCAGCAATAATCTTACTATGCCCATCATGAAAATGTACTGCATAAATAAATATGAATAAAAATAATCGGCTTTTATGGTGTCCCAATAATCGTTAATTGTATCGGCCTTGAAAAATCATAATCGGTCGACCTCTATATTATAGCTTTTTGGAACCCTTTAATAAATATTAATTCATGATTACTTGATGCATCTATTGAGCATTATGTATGTATAAATGTGGTAATAAACATATTAATAAATTCATAGTTAGCTGATAAATTATACATTGATACACAATAATGAAATATTTAATTTACAAATATTAATGATTACTAAATGCATCTAAAGATAAAAAACACATGCATGAATTAATTCTGTAGTTACTGAAAAAGAATACACTCATACACAATCATTATTATGTTTAATTTACATTAATTAACTATTAATGAATGCATCTACAGCTCATGATTTATTTGTATTCATTTGGCGTAGCGCTACCCAGGATTTGAGAGACTCAATTTACTTACCTTGCCACATTGCTCTGCATAGACTATTTGTGTCCATATTAGACGTCTGTAAATTAAATCACAGAAGTGTAGTTAGTGAATGTAATCATTTTGTACATGATCTGATAAAGGCTTCCATTTTGTTTAAACAATGCGAAAATAATCAGTGGTTTGGCGACATGTGGTTGGATGAATCATGCGAGCACCCCTCACCATCCCACGTCGGTCCAAGGCATTGCAGAGCTGCCAACTGTCATTTTTCCTTGTGTCTCAGTTTCTTGTTGTTAGTTTTTTCATTCCACTTTTCCCTGTGTCTGTTTCTTCCCCAGTGTTTCCCCGTCTTGTGGTTAATGATGCCCTCTAGTGTTTTAATGTTGTATGTTCCATATATCTATAGTTTCCAGCATTCTATTCATTGTACATCTATGTATGCAAAATTAGTGTCTTCAGCTGTAATTAATAAGCTCTTGGTCTACCAGGATATATACCCCTGTGTTCCTCTTGTGAGGTTTGGTCATTGTTTTCCTGTCTGTGAGTTTAATGCTACATGTACCCAGCATTTACTAAGTAAGTCTTCTAGTATTCATTTGTTAGATCTTTGTTGTTTTATAGTTTCCAGTTTCGGGTTGAGTTAGTGTTAGTGTTTGTTCTGTGGTTGCTCTGGTAACTTTAGTTACTCCTTTTGTTTTGAAAAAATACATAACACATTTGGTTTTTGAGAAAACACATCTTCCTGCTGCCAATTATCTACAACACAAATGTGATACCGACAAGGCACGGACAAGAATAGGACAAGACCAATTAGGAGGGGAGAAAAAAATGGGGAAAAAAATAAACATCTAACTTGGTTAGAGAGATATGGATGTTACTTAATCAATTTATTATTATGTGTACCAACACAGTCAGTGAGACTTTTACTTCTCTATAATCTTTCTCATTTTCCTCAGTTTGTTTCCATTTCCTCAAAATACTATGGAAGTTATTATAATTGAATACAATCTATACTTTGCTGAGAGGATAAGTATAGATTAATTATTTTCTCTTGATCAATAGACATCATAACCCCAATACAGTAGAGCAAAGAATGAAGAATGATAGAAAATAGCTTGATACTACCTAATTACTAGTCAAATGTCTGTGTCAAGTGGCCCTGAAGGTTGCCAGTTTGATTCTTAAGTGAACCAAAGTTTGTTGTGCCCTTGAGCAAGGCACATTACGCAAAGTGGATGAGGTGCATGTCCCTTTATGTGTTGTAAGGCACTCTGGGTAAGGGTGCTAAATTTTTTAAATTGTCTGATCCTCTCTATAGTCCCCTTTGTGCTAAATAATGCATGCTTATGCTAGTAAATAATTAATTAATTTTATTTAAATGTTGAGTGTAATTCAGATTCATAATCTCATTGGTTAATTACTAGTTTAAGAAGATTTGTATGTACTTATAATGCATTACTTAAAGCCGAACCACGAAATTCTTAGATCCGGAAATATCTTCTGCCTCACTTTCCCCAAAAACATTGTGTGACGTCAGTTCAGATCATGTTTATGTTTAATTTCTTCTCGTTCCTTTCCTCTATTATTATTAAAATGTTTCTCAAGCTTAATATACTTCAAAAACAACAAAAAATATTTAGCCATGCAAATTTTTTATACTGTCGTAGGTTTTGAATTGATACGTCAACCGTATCACTTCTTTTGCACAATGAGCTTCTTCCCACCAAAATGGTACTTTGAGTCTCTATGAATCTGAATCGGCAAAGCTGGCAAAATAAAAGTGAAATAAATGTTAAAAAAATGATGCACATCATGTTTTGATTAAAATAAAAATGTAAATACTATTTTTGCTTTTCTGTCTGGTGAACAAAGCTATATATAAGGCCTTGGCGATACACCCAACCACAGTCAGAGCAGTATTGTCCAATTGGAGAATATTTTTCGACAGTAATGAATAAAGATCAATGTGTAAAATGTGCCAAAAGAACAGCATGTAAGGATGTGCAGGCCTCACTCACATTTGGTAAGATCAGTGTTCATGATTTACTTGGTAAACATAGGATTCATTGCAAAGTTGCAAGGTGGAAGCCATGACTCACTATGATAAGCATACATGGTTGTCTCAAGTTTGTCAAAAGGCTCTGGATTATCCTTAAGAGTTCTGGAAGAATGTTCTATGAACAGAGTCAAAAGAAGAATCCTTGGCTGACAATGGGCCTAATTATGTCCTGTGAATGTTAATCGGTGTGGTGGTAGGCATGTTGATTTTGCAGTGATTTGCTGCATGAGGTTCTAAATGCCTTAGAATTATTAAAGGAACTATTCCTTGTCCGTGTCAGTGAATTGTACAGTCAAATTTCAAAATGAACCTGAACCACAACACACCAGCAATTATCAGAATGGTTGCGGAACAAGAAGTATTAAGCTGAGGAATGGCCAGTAGTGAATGTACAATCATGGAAAAAAGTTTTGAGAATGGGACAAATACTAATTTTCACAAAGTCTGCTGCCTCAATGTTTCAATTTGCATATACTCCAGAATGTCATGAAGAGTGATCAAATGAATTGCATTGAATATGTCCACTACATTTCAGGCCGGTCACAAAAGGATCAGCTGCCGTCATGTCAGTGATTGTCTCGATAACACAGGTGAGAGCTATTTTTTATTTCCTGTCTCTAATCTGTTTAGTAAAAAGACGGTGACCGTCTAAAAACATGACAGACTTTGAGGCACCATAGCTCTGGCTGTGTTTAACCCACAGGGATTAGCAACTCACGGTTTGCGAGATAATCGCGCTTGACGCTCTAGAACGCCAGGAGACTGTGAAGGGTTTTAATTAACATTAGTTTGCAGCTCATGAATTGTACCAATGTTCCTGGTTGGACTTGGACCTCTGTTGACATGTCTGGCTCTGGCACACGCATTCTTTTAGTAGCTTTCTGAAGCTAGCCTATAACATAATGACTTACAAAAAGAAAATGTCATGTACATGTTTCAGTAAAATCTGGGCTTCCAGTGCAACCATTTTTCAGTGTTGGAACCTTCCTTGAATCATCAAAATACAAGCGATCAAGTGCTCAATTGTACCAGAGCTAAAATCAGGAAGGCAGAAACTCCGCATCTGAACACTAAAGCATCAAGAATGGGCCAATAAATACCGTAAGACTAATATTTCAAAGGTTTTATGGACAGATGAGATTGAGTCTTGATGGACCAGACTCTACAATTGAGTCTTGATGGCCCATGGCTGGATCACTATTAGACAGAGTGAATCCAGTGTAATGCAGGTGTCAGCAAGGTGGGGATGGGGCATTGCAGTGGGCTGCTGTTATTAACGATAAGCTACCTGAACTGTACGGGTTGTAGATCCAATGTGATGTCATCTTGAACATGGATATAACTTTGAAATATACACCTTTTATGGAGGGATTAATATTGTTGACTACTGTGATTGTTATTTGTGACCATGTAATTCTATTTTGTGTGCATGCTCAACTCTTGTCATTTTCCTTTAACAAACAAAAATAATAATAATTCTAATCTAAAGCGTCTCATTATGGTTAATTAAAGGTTAACTGAAATAAATGACTTGGAATGAAACATCTTACCATCAAACCTGTGGTAGCATGGCACACTCAATTGTGAGTGCCCACTCTTCTGTGTAACCGGTAATTGAACAACAGTGTTTCGTTTGCCTGCAACGCAGAACACTGTAATTTACTGTGGGCTTTTGCCTAATGTCAGAAATGGGTAAATGCTCTGTCTTTTTAAATCCAAGCATACTCTTTGGATATTTCCCAAAAAAAAATCAACAGTTGGATGACATTTCTAACTTTGATATAAAGGATTACTGTAATTCCTCAAATAAAAACCAGTAGTCAATTAAACGCCGGGCCTCTGATTGTGGCCGGGGGCGTGGTCAACACGGACAAATAAAGGCTGGTCTTAAAGGCCGGGGGAATATTACATGTGGATAATCTCCTATAGGTGCCTTTCATATAATGTGCATTCCAGTTAAGCGTAATGTACATTTCTATCACTTTAATAGATTCAACAATATATTCATGCTATTTTCGGATTATGGTACTTCTGCTCCTGCGCGCTCCCGCTCCTTAGTTTTTTGTTCCAAACCTAATTTAGCACAAGTGACACTACTCACTACCAGTTTGAAACGCTAACTCAGGGTAGTCGCAACTCTGGTTGGACGGAACATTTAAGGAATGGCAGCTCACGGGAGCAGGAAATAGTATCGCTAAGTATAATTGTCCTACTGGTATTTCAGTCAATACGGCTGTATGTTTTACTCAGTTTGGTGTTGTTTGTATTAACATACAGGTAGATGGCAGTAACTACATTGGAAATAACATGGCTCCCATTCAGTGCAAGCGATTGAACCTTCAACTTTTTTCAACTACGGATTGGATTTGGAATGGTTACAAGAAGTGTTGAGATTGCGATAACAACGTAATGCAGCATTAAAAGGCAAACTGGAACAAGGATTTCCACAAAAATATAGCCAATTATACTTATCAAACAGAGGGAATCAGAAATAAAGGCCTGCCTTTAACAAAAGCCTGCTTCAAATAAAAGCTGGTTGCCTTCTGCAGTAGAGGTAAATAAAGGCCCCGGTCTTTATTTGAGGAATTACGGTATGCAGATACCAGAACAGGTGTGATCAACAACTCCGCCAGACACTTCTCAGTAATTTTCTAGAAATGCTACTTTGAAACACAAGGAGATTTTTAAGGCAACGTGATGATGGTTCCAGATTTTTTTTCCAGTTGCCAGATGTTTCTAATTTTGGCAGTGTGTCTTCTTACTATTGGACCATGGAACTTTAACATCATGGCCCTACCAGAGCAGTTCAGCTGGGTTGGGGAGCTATGTTCTTGGTGTTCAGAACTGGTTAACTATACACAACTGGTCTTGCACTTGCGCTGTCATTTAAGGTTACAGTAAGTACATATGTTCAGTCTAGCTTGATCTAATTTCACCACAACTCATGCAAAGTGTATCTAGTTTATGTTTGTGTGTGAGAGTGTGTGACTAAAAGACTTCATCACTGATTACTGGAGCAGAGATCACTGGTTTGTTGTGACAGGATGTGTACATGGCGACTTTGTTGATTGTGAGCCTTCAGGCCAGTCTACATGACAACAGCACACACTGTAGCAAAGCTCATTCCTCTCCACACGCAACCCCTGAAATAAGTGCACACACAAACACACACACACACACACACACTGCGCATACACACATTAACACTTCTCTCAGAAAACAAAAGGCCAGTGCCTAGGGAATTGTGTGGTATTGGCTGACCTGCATCCCGCTCTGTGTCAAGCTAGGCGGAATTTGGATCATACTAGATTACAGCAGACACTTTTTCTTGTTATTGAACGAAAACCTTTTTGTTTTCTTGCTTTCATCTGAGGACATACCCATCGCTCCAAACACTTCGATGATCTCGAGGGGGTGGGGTTCATGGAAGCTCCCGCTCCAGTTGTTATTTCATTACCCTTCCTAGGCACATACCGGGCAATCATTCATGTCGATAGAAACATGCTTGTCTTGACTCTTGCCACATCCACATTTCAGGATGACAGAGTGGAAAAAGAGAGCTAGAGAAATAGGAATGGAAGCAATTGTAGGATAATACTGGAGATTCAATCCACCCAGATTTCTTGCAACTCTCTTTTCACACACGCTATCGTGTGATCAAAAAACAACACAGTCATGCCCAGACTGGTTAAAGTTAATGGCAAATATGCCGAAGTTCACATAAGTCACATTTAGCCATTGGCACAGCTAGGTGCTAGGCTGCATCCTGAGTTGCTACATCTGTCACTTTTGCAAGGTTCCTTGGTTACTGGCAGTGGCAAATCCCTCAGTGTTGTGATTAGCTAAATTGCCCATAACTCACAAACACTCGTTTATGAAGGCTGACAGATGACACAGTCATTTAGCTGAACGAATGACCCGTCTGCCTCTGGTGTGAGTGGCGTGTCAGTTCGGCAGCGGCCCTGTGCCAGCCGAGCCCAGACCATCTGTGGATCACCCAGCAGGAGAGACCAGTCTGGACCTCTAGGGGAAGTATAGAGGAAGAGAGAGGGAGAAGGGAGAGAAAATTTGAAAGAGAGAGTGAGAGATGCAATAAAGGGGAGAAGAAGGTAGAGAGAGAGAGAAAGAAAAGACTCAGAGTGAGGGAAGTAGAGAAGTAGACAGAGAAAAAAAAGAAGTGATAGAATGATTCATAGTGAGGCAATGAGAGGGAAAGTGTGTGGGAGGGAAAGTGTGTGTTTTAGAGAGGATAGGAAGAGAGACATTTACAAAGGCAGAAAGAGCAAAGCGCAAGAGAGGCAACACACTGTGGGGGTCAGAGATTGAGGAGGGGTTGGATTGTTCAATCACATTCAGTGGGAGTACTGCAAAGACCTGGAGTAGCTTACATTTCTCTGGGACTGTGTTTTATCCGTTATTCTGAATGGCGCCTGCTATTCCCCCAACATTGTAATGTGATTCATCGTCGCCAAGAATGGATGTTGTCACAGCAATTAATGTAGCTCACACAAAACAGCCATTGAAACGAGTCTACAAGATCTAATTAAAAGCAAGTTGTCAAACATGGATCACATTTCTGAACCTATTGCCATTCGGGAAAGCTAGAGTATGTGTTGCTAGAAATGTCTGTCTGACTCAGGTAGAACGATTTGGGATTGAGATTAGTAATGTTTAATTTCACATTTGATTACTTGAGTACAGGTGATCTTTCCCCTTTTTGCCCAGTGCACATTCCTAGTTATAAATAATGAAGATTGTAATAATGTCAACATATCTATTTGAAATGTATTACCATTAGCCAACAAGGTCACAACAACAGATGTAAGCATAGCCATATATATTTTATTTCTATTTGGAGCTTGTCAACTTCTATTAAGCACATGAAGCAATGGAAGAAGGGATCAGCAAAGACATGGGAGAGGCAGGGGAGCAGCAGGGTCACAGATGAGGACTATTTTTGTCTGAATAGCCCAGTCTCACTGGCTAAAATAATCTCCAACTAGTGTCTGGATAAATAACACCACAATGTGAAATATCAAATAATTGGCGTTCAACCAGATAAAGTATAATTATTTATTTTTATTGAGTATATTAGAAAAGACCTTCAGTGGCAAATCAAATTATACAAAATTTGGACGTATGTAACGCTAAGTACAATGAAGTAATAAAAGGAAGAACAATGATATACAGTAGATCACATACTCACATATACATTTAAGCTTATATTATTACCACCCAAATCTTTCTCGTTTTTGGAAATAATGTATGCCGATCAGTTAGTTGACAAACTAATTTTTACTCTGCGCTGTGTGGAATTCAACTGATACGGCATCATCACTTTTTTTGCCCTGCCTGCAATTTCCAATTGAATTATATATTACCTACAGCAGTGGTTCCCAAACCTCTCCTTGGGGACCCCCAGACAGGCCATGTTTTTATTTTCACCCTGAAATGACCCAACTGGTTCAGTTAGTCAACTACACATTACACCTTTGACTAATTGAATCAGGTTTGCCTAGAATCAGGTTTGCCTGGGAACCCCAGTTAGCATGGCCCTGGGGTTCCCCGAGGAGAGGTTTGGGAACCACTGACCTAGAGAGCCTAACTGAAATTAGAACAAGTGTTTCTATACACAATGTTTTCATGAGAAGCCACTGTCAGATTTCTGGATCATGTGGGATGCAGAGTATTCTGTGGTGGTAATTTGCACAGTTAAGATGCTGTGTTTTGACCACATACCTATGAGAGATTGGGTTCTCGCTCTAACCAGCATAAACACTATATACAGACATAAACCTTGAGCAGAAATCAATTTAAGGTTGAATTCTGCTAAAACAACCCAACATTTCAGAGTTGTGTGCATTCTTTCTAGCCCACTCATCTCATGAATGAGCAATTATCAATTTCACTCAGTGTGTGAGCTGATGTTACCTGAATGCCTTTTGATATGACCAATGTTATATAGAGCAAAAAAAACTGGTAAATCACTTTATCTGTACAGTTGTGGTCAAACATTATGAGAATGCCACAAATACAAATTTTCACAAAGTCTGCATCCTCAGTGTTGATGGCAATTTGCATATACTCCAGAATGTCATGAAGAGTTATCAGATTAATTGCAATGAATTGCAAAGTCCCTCTTAAAATCCCCAAAACAAATTTCCACTGCATTTTTGCCCTGCCACAAAAGGACCAGCTGCCATCATGTCAGTGATTGTCTCGTTAACACAGGTGAGAGTGTTGGCAAGGACAAGGCTGGAGATCACTCGGTCATGCTGATTGAGTTACCGTATTTTAGCGCATAAAGCGGGCACCCGAGATAAATGCGAACCCTTGAACATCCCTGAGAAATCTTGTTTTGTGCAAAAAAATATCAGCATTGCGCAAACCCTTACAAAGCGCACATCATTTTTGTAGAAAGGTGACACAGACATGCATTGATGTGCACTCAGCTAGTCATTGTGTTACAAATGTTAAACACCCAACACAAATGTTAAACACCCAACCCCCCCATGTGCTGATTATATAAAACCAGCTATGGCGTAGCCGCATTAATGTTAGTGCTTACATGAAAAACTTCTCAAACAGGCCTATACATTTAAGTTATTTTTTCATGTCTAATTAGCCAAGTCTCACTGGTGAAAAAAAAATCACTAACTAGTGTCTGTACACTGAAAATAATGACTTTGTGGTATAGTAAAATCTATCACATTAATTCATGTCATTTATACATTGTAAAATCATGATTAAGTGGGAACTAGAATAGTTTTAAGTAAAATGTACGCACTTTATTCATGTAATAAATTAACTGAGAAGAAATAGTAAATTTTATCATATATATACACAAATACTATTTAATGTTTTATAGTCACAGCACATTCACCTAAAATACAAATAAAATTTTAATCTAAAAGCAGTGAGTTTTTTTAAATCAAGATCCCGCTTGTTCAGTTGTGGCAGGCAGAGACGGTCGGTTTGGGATTTCGCTGTTACATGGCTGACTTACCTTTTGAGGTGTTCCAGAAACTTTTCCTGAACCTGGATTGTGTTAAAATGTCCACAAAAGTGCAATCTTTAACATTGAAGTTGCTCTCCTAAATGCTATCAACATGGCAAGTGCTGTACAATTGAGGCTGTTGGTACCCCCAGACTTCTCCATCTCAATGAATGTAACAAAAACTTGAAAAGATAGATTGGACCCAACACCCATGTGCAGGAGAGCTTGTCTTTATAGATATTTCACTAAACACGCAGACTTGGAGCTGCCAGTTTTGATTCTGTCACGTTGTAGTAGTGAAGGTATAGAGAGAGAAGGAGTCCAAGGCAGATTGATGGTAATTGTTTGTAGTTTTACTTGTCAGTTATTTCAGGAACATACACACACATAGTATACTTCTCAAAAAATTAGCATATTGTGATAAAGTTCATTATTTTCCATAATGTAATGATAAAAATTAAACTTTCATATATTTTAGATTCATTGCACACCAACTGAACTATTTCAGGTCATTTATTGTTTTAATACTGATGATTTTGGCATACAGCTCTCCCAAAATTCTCAAAAGAAATCTCAAAGAATTAGTATATCATGAAAAGGGTCTCTAAACGAGCTATTAACCTAATCATCTGAATCAACTAATTAACTCTAAACACATGCAAAAGATTCCTGAGGCTTTTAAAAACTTCCAGCCTGTTTCATTACTCAAAACCGCAATCATGGGTAAGACTGCCGACCTGACTGCTGTCCAGAAGGCCATCATTGACACCTTTAAGCAAGAGGCTAAGACACAGAAAGAAATTTCTGAACAAATAGGTTGTTCCCAGAGTGCTATATCAAGGCACCTCAGTGGGAAGTCTGTGGGAAGGAAAAAATGTGGCAAAAAACGCTGCACAACGACAAGAGGTGACCGGACCCTGAGGAAGATTGTGGAGAGGGACCGATTCCAGACCTTGGATGACCTGCGGAAGCAGTGGACTGAGTCTGGAGTACAGACATCCAGAGCCACCGTGCACAGGCGTGTGCAGGAAATGGGCTACAGGTGCCGCATTCCCCAGGTCAAGCCACTTTTTAACCAGAAACAGTGGCAGAAGCGCCTGACCTGGGCTACAGAGAAGCAGCACAACAAAACAACAACAAATTTTGCATGTCATTCGGAAATCAAGGTGCCAGAGTCTGGAGGAAGACTGGGGAGAAGGAAATGCCAAAATGCCTGAAGTCCAGTGTCAAGTACCCACAGTCAGTGATGGTCTGGGGTGCCATGTCAGCTGC
>JACXGM010032585.1:0-12580 GCA_016801145.1 Umbra pygmaea | reverse complement strand
AGCCTACGTAAAAAGAATAGGCGCTGTCTCGCTTTCTTAGCAATGTTAGTCGTATTTGAACTCCATTTCAAGTCATTGGAAAGAGTCACCCCCAAAAATTTACATTTCTCAACGATCTGCACATCAGAATCATGGATAATAATGGGCAACTGCTTCCTATTGTGACAAAAATCGATAACAAGTTCACACGTTTTTGAAGAAGAGGAACAAAATGAAAATGCCAAGGAAGTGCAACAAAAAAGGGGGGAAAATTATGTTATAATATATTATCATGTCTATATCATTTAAAATGAAAAGCACACAATCTGTTTTAAAGTAAGTTGTTTGTAAAATAAAGTTTATGACATAAAGGATATTATATATTTTGTACATATATATAATTTATTGCACCTACTGTACCCTACAACTACGTGAAACAAGGGGGTAACAAGTGCCACTTTAATTTACGGCCTGCAGATGTTGTACTTACTCTGTAACTACGTGAAAGAAGGGCGTAACAAGTTTGATTTACACTGTAACAACCCAAAACAATGGTGTATTTACACAGTAACTACAGAAAATAGTTCAAATTTTGCTTGCCTTGTTTTCACTATAGTTACCTTGCCTATTTTAACTTTGCTTGATGACCCAACAAAATCCTTTACTCTTTTTCATTCTTAAGGTAAGTAGCCTATATTGAAAATTCGAAATAAAAACTCATTAACCAATTCCCCTGAATTTCTAGTTTTGCTGTTCAGTAATCTCCATCATCCATCATGAAATGATAGAATATGTACCCCGTGGTTAAAAATGTTATTTTAAATTTTAATGTTTTTTAGCATAGTAGGTTATAAATAACATGCAATATTAAAATGGTTAGTCCTTATTTATAAAATACTTACTGCATATATTATTTGAATTCTTCCTGGTTTTTACCCCTTCCCCAAATATTATAAATTGTTCCCTTAAAATTACACATACATACTTTATAGGTACACTATAATTACCTATTATAATTAATTGTACTTACACAGCACTTTCCGGGCTGTAATCTAAAGCGTTACCTTTGTTTTCTCAATGAAGTTCAACCACATTCATGATCATTTCACTTATTATATTTAATACTGCTTGTCTGGCTATACAATATGCTTGAATACAGGTGAAGGTGAAGGGACATCCAGGACCACATCAAGCACTCAGGGCACCCGTGAGTCACAGACGACTGAGACCAGGGACACCATCCTGAATAACTTTGAATAACTAATTCATGCCTACAAATAGAGATGCCACAAGTTTGTGTAATAGATTACTTTCCTGGGTTGGATTGAGTTCTCAACTTTTGGGAAGTTACTCAGTAAGACCGTATTGACCAGGTAAAATAAGTTCATAACTTACCAGTGATCTATGAACAACTAAAACATGACTACACCGTAAAAAAAAGGATGTAATTTGACTGAAAATCCACTGTAAAAGTTTCTTTACCTTCAATCGGAACACTGGGAAGCATTCTAAAATTACAGTGCCTTGGGAAAGTATTCGGCCCCCTTGAACATTTTGACCTTTTGCCACATTTCAGGCTTCAAACATAAATATATAAAACAGTAATTTTTTGTGATGAAGCAACAACAACTGGGACACAATCATGAAGTGGAACGAAATTTATTGCATATTTCAAACGTTTTTAACAAATAAAAAACTGACAAATTGGGCGGGCAAAATTATTCAGCCCCTTTACTTTCAGTGCAGCAAACTCTCTCCTGAAGTTCAGTGAGGATCTCTGAATGAGCCAATGTTGACCTAAATGACTAATGATGATAAATAAAATCCACCTGTGTGTAATCAAGTCTCCGTATAAATGCACCTGCTCTGTGATAATCTCAGAGGTCCGTTGAAAGCACAGAGAGCATCATGAAGAACAAGGAACACACCAGGCAGGTCCGAGATACTGTTGTGGAGAAGTTCAAAGCCGGATTTGGATACAGAAAGATTTCCCAAGCTTTAAACATCCCAAGGAGCACTGTGCAAGCAATAATATTGAAATGGAAGGAGTATCAGACCACTGCAAATCTACCAAGAACCGGCCGTCCCTCTAAACTTTCAGCTCATACAAGGAGAAGACTGACCAGAGATGGAGCCAAGAGGCCCATGATCACTCTGGATGAACTGCAGAGATATACAGCTGAGGTGGGCAAGTCTGTCCATAGGACAACAATCAGTTGTATACTGCACAAATCTGGCCTTTAAGGAAGAGTGGCAAGAAGAAAGCTATTTCTGAAAGAGATCCATAAAAAGTGTCATTTAAAATTTGCCACAAGCCACCTGGGAGACACACCAAACATGTGGAATAAGGTGCTCTGGTCAGATTAAACCATAATCGAACTTTTTGGCAACAATGCAAAAGGTTATGTTTGGTGTAAAAGCAACACAGCTCATCACCCTGAACACAGCATACCCACTGTCAAACATGGTGGTGGCAGCATCATGGTTTGGGCCTGATGCAGGGACAGGGAAGATGGTTAAAATTGATGGGAAGATGGATGGAGCCAAATACAGGACCATTCTGGAAGAAAACCTGATGGAGTCTGCAAAAGACCTGAGACTATGACAGAGATTTGTCTTCCAACAAGACAATGATCAAAAACATAAAGCAAAATCTATAATGGATTGGTGTTAGAATGGCCAAATCAAAGTCCAGACCTGAATCCAATCGAGAATCTGTGGAAAGAACTGAAAACTGCTGTTCACAAATGCTCTCCATCCAACCTCACTGAGCTCAAGCTGTTTTGCAAGGAGGAATGGGCAAAAATGTCAGTCTCTCGATGTGCAAAACTGATAGAGACATACCCCAAGTGACTTACAGCTGTAATCACAGCAAAAGGTGGCGCTACAAAGTATTAACTTAATTAACTTAAAATAACTTAAAATTTGCACGCCCAATTTTTCAGTTTTTTATTTGTAAAAAAAGTTTGAAATATCCAATAAATTACATTCCACTTCATGATTGTGTCCCACTTGTTGTTGATTCTTCACAAAAAAATACAGTTTCATATCTTTATGTTTAAAGCCTGAAATGTGGCAAAAGGTTGAAAAGTTCAAGGGGGCCGAATACTTTCGCAAGGCACTGTACATGCTTCTTTTACCTGGTCATTAGGGTCTTACTGAGGAACTTTCCATGAGTTGTGAACACAGACCAACCCAGAAAAGTAATCTATTACACTAACTTGTGGCATCTCTGCCTACAACCATCTAAAAAAATGAAGATATTGAAAACACATGGAAATCACAATAACATTCCATCCTTATGAAACTAATTTCAACCACAGTTTTAATCATTTTCACTCAATTGAACACTACTGATCTGGCTGTTGCAGGTGAAGGGGCCACATATAGCATTCCAGGCACCAGTGAAACACAGACCACTGAGACCAGGGACACTCAGCCTGAAGCAAGTAGGACACTTAAATACTATTTATTTGACCACAATTTAAAACTTCAGTTACTTGTTTCCAAGTAAAACCTTGACATTCTTCATTCAATTATCTCAAACTGCTGGTCTATTATACTCTATGTGCTGGTCCATATTATAGTAATGCAGCGTTACTCAAACTGTGGGGCGGGCCCCACTGATGAGGAATAGAGACATGACAAGTGGGGCGCGACAAACGTTTACAAAATTCTGTCATTTTGTGCCCATCTCTATTAATTCCTTTATTTATTGACACAATACTCAAAATAAAATGACAGATTTAAATCTAAGCCTTAAAACAGAATGGAAAATTCACGTTCAGTTTTTACGTGTCAGTGCCGTTGCCATGACACATTGCTATGGGTGGCTCATTCTGACACTGCTGCTTCTATTTTTTTCTTTTTGTTATAATTGCTTTGCTCATTGTAAAAATAAAATAGGCTACAATATGTTACTATCAGTAATCCCATATTCATAATGTGACCAAACTTTCTGCTTACAACAGCAGTCAGGAACCTCTAGGCACGCCAGCATAGACGGTAAAAAATGCTTTCGAGCCATATGGGCATTCTGTGGTTAATTTTTTAAACATTTCCATCATAATCAAAGCTATTATCCGAATTTAGGCTGGCAAGGGAGGCATGTCTCCTCAAAACAACTGGATGAGACAATAATCAATATTACAAAAAGAAAACAATGCAAATTTTGAAAAATGTGACATTACAAAGTGTAAAAAGCACTCATTTTTATAAAGTAACACTGTCCACTGCTCATGCACAATAATCCTCTACAGTAGATTACCATTTAATTGAGATGATGAGCGACTCCACAGGAACGCCCCAGACATGAACGCGGGTGTAGCTACTGTAGAATACGACAGGAGGAACGCCCCGGAAAGAGACGAAATCATGGCCAACAGTCATCTTCCTTGACAGCAGAAACTGGCATATACTAAAGAAAGTTTTGTCTCTAAAGTTTAAAACAATTGAATTTCTTGCGGAAAATGGATACTGCAGTTGCCTTTCTGTCTTCAGTGAAAGCATAGGCTACAACCGATAGTTTGTTAGTTCCTACTGTTCGAATTCCGATGGTCTCTATAATAATTAAATGTACATGTCTATAATGAAGTGACAGTAGTTTAAATTATCATCTTGTCTTACATGTATTTTTTACGGTCAAAACGAAGTCTGCTGTGAATACAGCAAATCTTTCACCATAAGAATAATGGGCAGGTGAATACCATGCTACAGTTAATAATATATTTTGTATTGGTTCCCGGTTTTCGGAAGTCTAAGGATTTGACCATCTGGAGCCGGTTGCACCAGCTGTGCTTAAGTTCAAACATAGCCTAGTTTGAACGTAATTCTAATTTAGGATGGAGTTTACGCACTACTAAAATTGTATGGGTTGCACCAGCTGAAATAGTTCCAACATAGGCATAGGTTACAACTTACATCTTACACCTAGCCCTTACTAGGTGTAAAGTCCAACTTAAAACAACGGTTGTCATGGCGCGTCGTTTTTGAACGGCTATTTCATCACCAAATTAACTTCTGAGAACATTTGATGCGAGAAATCAACTGTGTAGATTTCAAATATTGGCATTTTTACGAAAATGTATGACGAATCAAAAATGTGCTCAAACGTTTTCGGGAGTGAGAATCTCATCATAAGCATAAGCGCCTGCGGGTGTAAATTAGCTAGTGAGCCAACCCTGTTTTATTCATTTCTATCTACTTGATCACATCATACATTTGCCACTATTATTGAAGTTAAGTGCTGATTTAAGTCAACTTTATAAGATAATGTACGTACATAGTCAGAGACAAATGCTAAAATAGCATATTGCCGTTCTGAAAAAGCCAGGCTGTTATCGTCAACAATTGTTGTTATGTTTGGGTTTTGCAGAAGGCGTCTGTGCGGGGTTAATTCTGCACAATACCAGCAAGAAAGAACACATTGTCTCAAACTGTCAGCAGCGTTCTGTGTGCTCATCAATTTCAATACAATGAGAAAGTGTGCATGCCGAACATGTTATACAGTTATACATAACGAATAGCAAGCATTATCAACAGTTTGTTTCTTGTTAATGAAATAAAGTCGTATTTTGCATGTAGGCAAACAGTAAACAACAAACTTCAGATTATCACCCTGACTGATTTCATTCTGTAATTTGACAACACCATAAACGCTGCATCAAGGTTACTTTCCTTTGATTGGCCACAGAAAGTAAAAACATCATTTTCTGCGACAATATATTGGTTAGTGTGGACTTTACGCCAGTGTAGCTACGTTGAATCTTAAGTCTCCGTGGTGCAACCATACATCACCACAGCTTTAGTATGAAACTAACTAAGTTCAACGTATCGTTTAGTGTGGACTTTGCACCCTAACTTAAGAGAGAACCTACGCACAGCTGGTGCAACCGGCTCCAGGTAGCTATATTCTGTATGAGGTGTCTATGATTATTACTGTCTGCCCGTAAAAGTGTGTTATAGCCTAGGCTACTATGCGACTTGAGGTAGTTTCCAAAATATCAACGTTTTTATAAAGGGTAATGTATAAAAAGTCAATATCCTTTCTAGATCTCTCTGCTGTAGGCTATATTTAAAATTCAGATCTGATAAGAGAGAAACTCTGTGAGGAGAATATATGTGCCATTCCATATAGGATATAATATATAGAATACAATTTATTTTGTATCGCAATTTAGGAATAGCTGGTCTATAACAACAGTACAGAACAAAAATAATGACTGTAGTTATCGTGTGTAAAAAACGTTCTATAGACTATAGCGTGCCGCGAATAGTGCGCAGGGGAGGTGCGCCGTTTGTAAAAACGTGTGAATCGCATGCGGTATATATTTGCTAAATAACAGTACTTTCAAACAAAATCATTTTTCATGCAAAGTGATAATATAATATAGCTTTTATTTTCTCTATTTCACAGTTTATAATGCTGTTATTTGA
The DNA here is from genome assembly GCA_016801145.1 of Umbra pygmaea. NCBI lineage: Eukaryota > Metazoa > Chordata > Actinopteri > Esociformes > Umbridae > Umbra > Umbra pygmaea. Next base: position 6,166 of record JACXGM010032585.1, on the reverse strand, counting down.
AGTTATGTTTTTAAATGATGATGTTAATAAAATGAATTTTAACAGTTAAACTCAAAGCCTAGTTTTTTACCATTTTGTTGGGGCGATCGTGGACAGGTGGGGAACGGAACTCTTTCCTACCTCCAATGTGGGAAATGGCAGAAAAAGTTTGAGAAACACTGTAGTCATGTATTTTTTTATTTTTAAGATTTCTAGTATTAGCACCTTTACATCCATGCTCTGAACCAAACTTTGAGTGTGTAATAAATTATTTAAAATAATTAAAAAAGAAAATGTTTGTTGTCCATGGATCACTTATTGTTTAACTGCAATGTAAAATGGTATAATTATAATTGGGTGAAAAGATTTATGCAAAGTAAAGCAGTTAATTTAATGTCTCTTCAGTGCTGTTACGTATTGTAATATCAATTAACAGGGCAAAGCTTGTTATGGCAACCGGGGTCGCAAAACTCAATCTTGCCTAGGGCAACCAAAGGGCTAGAGCCAGCCCTGCTAGCAGCTGTCTAACCCACTGAGTTACACCAACAGCATCAAACAATTTTACACATTACACTTTCTTTACGTGTGTGTCACAACTTGCCTGGTAAAATAACGGTTAAACTAAATAACTAAACTTAACTGTATTTTAACAGAGATTAAACACATTGTACGTTTGGAAATCCAGACATCTTAATTATTAATTTTCCGTCAGTGTTGGTCGTAGATAATGGTTGTATGGTAACTTTTCAAATGTATGATGCAGACAGGAGGAACAGACACAACGTTTCTGATTGGCTGTCGCACAACCTTGACTAGTGAAATTCGTCTCAAATTTGCATAAAATAGGATCTTTTGGCACTTCTCACAGCAGCTTCGCATCGCAAGGTATCCCACACTGCCACGCGCCCACTGTCACATGACCCAATTGAAAATGAATGGGAGGTGAAATTCGTCCTTTGAAATGCCAAGTGGACAGGGCCCGTAATGGGCCCTGTACACTTGCCATTTTGATATTCGCGTGCAAACGCCTGGATCGCTCTTCGCTGGCTGCTTTTGGGCGTGTATGTTTAAACTGTTCCAAAAATTGTGTAAAATGTATGGAGCTGACTAGCTCTCATATCTAGCAATATAGTATGATGTCAATCCAACTTTGTTGATAATTATATGAATGAAAAAACAAACAAATGAATCATAATTCACATTGTTCTAGCCTAATACTAGGTGGGAAAAGTTGCTTCAGTAGTAGCTGCTGTAGTGTTTAGATGATGATGTTACACCAAATGAAATGTCATTCTACTGAGTAGTAATATTGTCCTAAAATAATATGACCTTCCGATATAGTCTAAATATATGAAGGGAATAATTGCATATAAAAAGATTTACACAAAGATCTCCATTGCAAACATGAATAATGACAGGAAGATTATTGTTGTGTTGACATTGCTGCTTCACGGCAGATGAGGGCTACATCCAAGTTCACAAACTAGAAACGTAATTTCAAAGCTATCGTTTGATGTCTAGCAGCTGTCTAACCCACTGAGTAACCAACAGCCTCAGACAATTTTACACATTACACTTTCTTTCCGTGTGTGTCACTGCATTTTAACAGGGATTAAAAACATTGTACGTTTGGAAATCCAGACACCTTAATTATTAATCTTCCGTCAGTGTTGGTCGTAGGTAACGATTATATGGTAACTTTTCAAATAGATGATGCAGACAGGAGGAACAGACACAACATTTCTGATTGGCTGTCGCCCAACACTGACTAGCGAAATTCGTTTCAAATTTGCATAAAATAGGATCTTTCTGCGCTTATCACGGTAGCTTCGCATCGCCAGGTATCCCACACTGTCCCATGCGCAAATACTTAAACTTTTCGGCTGAAGCGACAGAGCGTCAACCAATCAGGACACATCAAGCCGTGTGTACCAGCTCAACTGCACTGAATGTACAATGAACAAGGCTACATTTTGTTCCGAAGGTGGCTATACTTTTCTTCCATCAAAAAATACTTTAGAATACATAAAGTGTCTGGCTACCTTATTATTGTACAATCATACCTTACATTAGTAACGATATCCCAACAAATAAAACCAGTCACAGCAACAGCTTGCTGAAATTGTTGGTATTCCTTGTGAGTGTTTACCTAGAGATTGTCAATGTTATTCTAACTGGCTAAAGTTAGCTATATTTAGCTAGAAATACTCTGCCATATAGCGTCATATAGAAAAACGTGCCAACAAAATCAAACTGACCTTATTTAATTATTGTGAAGTTATCAAGTATACTGTATATCACCTGATACTGAAGTGATTGATTGACATTTCCCATGAAACGCCCATAGAGGGATGAGTTCTAGGCTGGAGAGCGACGAAAGGCGTTCAATTTCGCTTTCCTTAAAAGCAGGTGTGTACGCAAGGTGAGCGTGACGACGTAGATGTGATGTGAGCAACGTGTCTGAACATTGTAATATTTCTCGTAGGTTTGCCAAGAGAAGTGGGTTTGCCATAAACTCCCTAGCAGCTCTCACCAAAACATCTATCCTAGAATTCCTTCCCTTAACCTGACTACATATATTCACCACACTACACAGAAATGCCAAAAACTCAACCCTGCCCACCACCAATGAATCCTTACTAACCACACACTCATGCTTACACATCTCGGACAACACCACCTTGTGAATCCCCAAACCTTCCTCTGACACCGGGCCTTCTCCACCAGCACACCTACCCCAAGTCCCACCACTCTCCACACTGCTTCCGCATACGTGACCTTATCCACCACCTTAACCCAATGTGCCTCTGCTATCCTCTTCTGAACCATACACCCCCCCAAACGCACCACTGTGCTCCCTACCACAATTACAACAACTCACCTTGTCCCCTACCCCACACTTGCCATAGTCATGTGGACCCCCCACACCTACCACACCTACCCTGCCCTCTGCACACAACAGCCACATGCCCCATACGCTGACATTTAAAACACCTTAGTGGCGGTGGCACATATTCCCACACATATAAACGAAAAAAAACCTAAGTGCACCCTACTCAGCAACGGCCCTCCAAACTCCAACAACACCGTGGGACACACCTTACTCCCATTCTACACCTCCAACTTCAGCAACTTATCTCTTTGAGCCACACTACCCACCACAATAAGAACCCTACCACCACTCAAACAACTAGCATCCATCACCCTCCCAACCTGATCCCTAATCACCACAGTGAGTGACACCGGGTGCAACATCTTACCTGTCGGGGCTGCAAACACCACAATCACCTTAAACTCCTGCCCCACAGCACCAAGTGTCGGCGCTTCACCCTTTCCCAAACTACCCTTCCCACCCTCTTTCTTCCATGCATGCTTCTTCTTCCTCCATACATAATGTGACTCCTCAAAACCTACAACACCCACACTCCCATCCAAACTCCCCTCCATGCCGACCTCTCTCACAGCTCAGCTGTCGCAACCCGTCACCACCTCGGTATCCAGACAGCCCCCTCCTCACATCTGTCTATCAAATTCCCAAATTTCGGCGAGCTCCTTTTCCAACTCGGTTGCACTGGAACCCCACGAGGACGCCATACCAATCAGCATTTCCTGTAATTGATACAACGTCCGCAATCGCCTTCCCACCGTTTCTCTATCCACTCTAGTCGCCAACTCAAGGACAGAACTCGATGAACCGACCAATCCCCCTGAGAATTTCCCATAGACAGTAACGATGCATATGTGTATCCTTCGCGCTCCCAAATCACCCATAATCCTATGCGTGCGGCTTTGCCGGCTCAATAAAAATTAATTGCCGGATGTTAGTTAAGTCGGAGCGATGACGGGGAAATGCTTTCAGATAGAAGTATCTTTAGTGTTTACTGTACATTTGTTAAAATGGTAGTACATAAGTAATGTTTAACATTTATATGCCAGTACAAATTGCTACTCTCCACTGTTGAATTGCAGTGCCAAGAGTGTACCTTTTCACTGATGTAATGACGTGCACTTCCTAGCCAGGTCCATTTACGTGTTCTCCGAATGCTAAGGAGGAGACTCGCCTAGCCTCTGAAGGACCTGACTTGGAAGGACCAGTCCTACCAAGGAAGGATCCTTGACTTTTGAACTGTCTACATAAAACACAATTACTCACTAGATTCATAAGAGGTTGGCTAATGTGTTTAAGTAAAAAATAGAGTTTCATCAATTTACCAGCGAGCGTACTTCAGAAACACCTAATATTAACGGTTTTCAGTGCTAAAACTATCTGATAGGAATATTTCTATTAACATTGTAAATATTGTTTATTACCATATGAAAACACTGTATAACCGAATGGGTTTTCATTTACTCTCACACAAGACAGCATTCTTCTCTTATCTGAAAGAGACACATATATTCAACTGTGCTCACACACACACATCCACACGCTCACACAAGCAGCATGTCTTTCACTGTTGCTGGGAAGATTAGCACACAGAACCATAGAGTTTTCTATACATTGTGACCACACCCATGTACATATAATAAAACTGTGCTCTGGGAGACAGCCTTTTTGAGAAAGGTTTTGCCGAAGGCCCCTTTAAGACAGCAGTCAATTGTTCTCCCTTTGTACAAAGTAATTGAAACACTTTGTGTCATTGTTATTATTTCTAAATTTCTTCTGTCCATTTATATTGTTTCTACCTAAGGTATATTGTCAAACCTGACATTTCCTGCTGCCGTGACTTGGATTTCCAACATACCCAGGTGCTGACAGACCGGAGGGAAGGCACATCTTAGCCCGCCGACGGCCAGGTCTACATCAGGTGTCCTGAAACAAAGCCCTGAGGGACAAAATTCTCATCAGGTCAGTGATTAGAGCCCACCTCCGACTGACAGCACTGGATTGACGGGATCACGACAGGAGTCACCTATAGCAGAACCGGACAGAAAGTAAGTGACACATTTTGAGTCGGAAATGTAGAGTACTAGAAGTTAGGTTACTAACTAAAGTAGGTCAAGGTGTGACCAGAGGGCAAAGTACGACATAGAAGGTTGACCTAGTCTTTAACAAGACGAACTGATGGCCAAGTAGGAATACAGAAGCTTAACCTAGTCTTTACAAAGACAAATTCTAGACTACGTAAATCAAGTATGTGTGTAAAAGAGTGACTGGGTGAGAGTTTGCAGTGTATCCCCTTGGGACCCCAATCTAGTCTGGGAGTCATTTTGCGACAGGAGGATTAGACACTGATAATTTATTGAGGACGAGAATAGTGAGTGAGAACATGTTAAGAGAAAGAAAGTACATTCCTCAGACACTTTTTAGATGGATGAGGAAGATGGGGGGAGCGTGGTCTTTCATCAAGGAAAGGACAAGAGGAAAGGAAAAAATAAAGGGAATCAGCAAGATTATAAAAATTATGGGCGGTGTTTCAATTGTGGGAGAAAGGGCCACATTGCACGAAATTGTTGAGGCCCAAAGAGAGACAGAGACGATAAGGGTGATAAGGATAACCATGAAACAGACCAGAAATGACTAGATAAGGCCACAGAGGAGGGAACAGGGTTTGACTGTTCTAACCTCAGACAAGACAGTAAAAACATTGACACTGTTGACTTACTCCAAGCACGTGAAGTGTTCGTTAATATGGAAAAAAAAATAACCATAGTACTAGTAGTAAACGGGAGGTCTGTAGCATTCTTATGCGATACTGGAGCATGTAAAACTGTACAGGCAAAACACTTATACATGATGAGCTGGACAGCTCATATCTCACTAGCCAAACCCAAAGGGGAAGGCTGGAAAGATTTAGGACAGTTCGGGGCCCGAGCAAAAAGGGCCTCAGAATTACAAACCCATTGATGATGGTGAGTGGGAGTAGAGCTATAACTGTGAAACTTTTAGGAGGAGATTAGGTTGGGAAATAAATGTTGCCCATGTTGAATGAGATGTCAGACTGATACATGACCACAGACATTCTACTCACCCAAGTGGATGAGAAAGACCTGGGGCCTCATGTATAAAAGATTGCGCAGCTTACATACCAGAAGATGGCGTACGGCCAAAACTGGAAATGTACGTACGCACAAAAAAATTCACATGTATAAAACCGGTCGTACGCCAGGTCCTGCGCACCTTTCCTTTATAAATCACAATCAACCTGAGATTGAACGCACGTGAACGAGCCACTGACCCCGCCTT
>JACXGM010032584.1:0-12580 GCA_016801145.1 Umbra pygmaea | reverse complement strand
ATGACACACACACACCGTTTTTTTGCCAAAAAAGGACAAGTCACTAATATTCGATTAATTTGTTTAGCGTATTCAGTGTACTTGTTGAATTACAATTAATTTTACTTGTCCATCCGGACAAGCGGTTCTACAAACTCCTTGTCCGACCACTTTTTTCACTTGTCCCGGACAAGCGGACAAGCCTTAATGTCGAGCCCTGTTATATCTTTCATATTCTGTATAAATCCTTTACACACACATATCGTCAACTGCGTATCCCGGCGAGGGGTCGCAGGCCTTTATACAATTACAAATTGATATTTGTTTTATTGCAAGGGGTTGGTGATAACCTGTGGTCACTCCTGGAAAATAGAGTCAGTGACACCAGTAGAATATATTGTGCTAGTGCCAATGCTATGGTTAAAGTTCAACTGTACCTAGCAGATGCATATATCCGTATTTATCAAGCTTCTCAAAGTGCCATTTTAGTCTTAAGTGCTGAGAATTGACAAAATTTACTCCTACTCTCAAACTTAAGTGTAAAAGCAAGTTATCAAATTTCTCAAAGCTAAGAATCACTCTTACTCTCCGAGCTATTTAAGACCGCTCGAGAGGTCTCTCAAGTGGTTAAGAGTTGCCAGTAGGGGCTTGTGATAGCGTAGACAGAGACATGCGCAAATATTTTAGGAGAGGAAGAATGTTTTTTTTTATTGTTTGACGCCGCTTAAATAATTAAAAACGGTATTGTTTGGACCAGTGCTTGAAGTGGGAAGAAAAAGGTGCCGGTACTCTCTTGCATTGGCAAATCAATAACATTTGAGATTTCTTCAGTGAAAAACAAAACTTGGAGATATTGCTGGTACAACAACAATTTATTGTTATTGATAACAACAATGTATTTATTTAAACAAGTTGTGTGTGTGTGTGTGTCCCTTGAAAAACACTCAAGCCATGCATGTGTTTCGTTACTCGCGTTATTGTTGACATCGGTGTCATTGACTAAGTTAACATTAAGGTTGGTAGCTGCAGACTCTTCATTGCTAGCAGTTCCGCTCACATCAACCTTCAAGGTCTAAGGGGTTTTTATTATATTATTATTATTATTAATTATTATTATTTTAGGTCTGCCTGTCACAAAGATGACCTTTTGGCCTCTGGAAAGGTCATACTTTGACCTACAGTAAAATGCCTTATGGTTTTGGACTCAGCAGACCCATGGCTACAACATGGATTAATGAAATCCAACATCCTGGATCATTTAATTTTATGTTTTATTAAATATTTATCCCAAAAAAAGAACGTATGTATATTTCGTTTATTTGTGTAAAAGCATGTAAACCATGACGAATAAGGCTTTTTAATGCATTGTCAAGCCCCCAGGGCTCCTGGACCGGTGTGCAAAGTTTGGAGGCCATACAAACTAGTCAACATCAAAATGCTGCACCCATTTCTTACAATATTTCTATACGTTTTTGAAATCCCAGCTATTTTTAACGTGTAGTGTCTTTAGTAAAAAAAGGTGTCTATAAAACATGACCGACTTTGTGGCGTCATAGCTCCAACTGTGTTTAACTGTGTTTTAACTGCCACCACTTTTTCTTTTCGTCTGATCTTCCTCTTTCCAACGGTACCAAGCATGTACCGCAAAACTTTAGAACTTCGGGAGACTGAAGGGTTTTAATTAACATTAGTTTGAAGCTCATAAAAAGTACCCAATGATTCTGGTTGGACTTGGACCTCTGTTGACGTGTCTGGCTCTGGCACACGCGTTCTTTTAGTACCTTTCTAAAGCCAGGCTAGCATAACGACTTAAAAAAGACACTTCTTTTAAGTTTCTAGGTTTTCAGCAGTGAAAAATATGTTACGTTCAAGCGAAAGCATTTTCTAACTAGTTAACTTGGAGAAGCGAACTTTTGATATGGTGGGCTGACTGCTTGCCTTTACGTGATTCATCAAGAGATCTGAAGTAAGTCACGTAGTGCCCTCTGGGTAGTGTAGTTTATGTAACGTTAGGATCAATACCAATCTCTCTGACACGGACGCATTCTATGTCAGTGGTTGCGTACTGGCTACATGCGAGAGGCATCAGGACGCAATAAAAAGTGCAGGTACGCTTAAGAGTAAAATGTAGAGGTCCCGGTACTGCGTACCGGTGAGTACCGCCCCACTTCGAGCACTGGTTTGGACAGAGCAGGCATCAACTTTGTCAGCGACTGAGTGAGGAACGTCATTTCACCAGTGACATTTATGCAGCAATTCATTTTCAGATTAATTGAAGGTGGTGCTTTGTTTGCAAAGCAATGCTGATGATTTGGCCCATCACAACCATCAATAAGCCCAATTGTAATGGAAACAATTATAGCACTTACAGCTCAACACATTGTCACGTCTTTCACTGACTTCCCAACAACACCCCGCATAATCCAACAGAAGAAAACACAATTCATGCAAATAGCCGGCTTCCCAAGTAGTAGTAGGCGCAATGGATGGATAAATATCATTGCTCCCAGCGTCAACGAGAATGTTTATATGAATAAGAAGAGGTACCACAGCATCAACGCACAAGTTGAGTTTGATGCAGAATACAACATTTTGGATGTGGTACCCATGGCCTGGGTCTACCCATGACGCGCGATATTGAATGAAAGTGGCTTGAATCAGCTGTTTCAAAGGCACTTTCTGCCGCTGGAGGATACCCGCTCGTGGCTGCTCATCCCTTTCCATATGCCACTGACAGAAGCCCAAATGTATTACAACAGGTAGCCTTTTTGTAAGCTATTTATTCACAATTGTTTCATAGTTTATCAATAGAACACTGGATACTAATATAGGCGATATATAATATATTCCTTCACAGGGCACATCGTATCATCCGAAGTGTGGTGGAGAGGGATTGGCCAGTGGAAGCGCAGATTCCACATTCTCCACTCAGAAATTCAACTACAGCAAGCAGTGTTTCTTATTCTCTCCAGTTCGGTCATCTTCTGGAATCCATGGTGGCTATGATTAAATAATTAACTATAGGCTATATATAGGCAGGTCAGTTAACAGCACACACGTTTGAAATATTTAATTGAGAAATAGTGGAAAATGTGTTGGAAACCTTTTTTTATCTTTAATTTACAATGTGTATATCATAATGGATTATCTTGAAAATTCTTTATTGTCAAATGTTTGTTGAATGTCAACACCATTAAATGTGAATTTGTCTGAGAATATTCTTAAACAAGTACATCTATTCAGTGATTGGATCTTGCCTATGTCGTCATCCAAAATCCCGCTTGCGGCACAGCAAAGTGTCGTGAATCAGCTCTAAGACTGACACTTAAGATTTAGTCCTACACTTCACTAAAAGTAGGACTGAGATGTTTGATAACTAACTTTTAAATGCAGCTTTGAGCCAAGAATTTTCTTAGTCTGAAGTAAAGTATTAGCAGTGTTCTTAAGAGTAATTCTAAGAAGCTTGATAAATACGGGCCCTGGTCTTGAATTTGTGTACAGGGCCAAGTATGGAGGGGTCTTCCCTCACCTATATTAACATTCAATGGTCCGTTTAGCCATCACTGCAACCTGTGCCCTGCGAGAATGTTTGTCTCCCCTGCGAGACAAAAAAATGAATCGCCTAGCAATGTGGAAAATATATAACTTCAATGGACTTACCCGGGAATCGATCTGGCAACCTCCTGGCCACAAGTCTGACCCCTTAACCACTGAGCCATCTGCACGTTGCTAGTATGGAAACATTTTAATTTAATTTTAATTTAACCTTTATTTAGCCAGGTAAGTTGACTAAGAACAATTTCTTATTTACAGCAACGACCTGGGAGCAATTAGGGTAAAGTGTCTTGCCCAAGGACACAACAACATTTGGCTCAGTCGGGAATCGAACTGGCAATCTTCTGACTACAAGTCTGACTCCCTACCCACTGAGCCATCTGCGCCCCTTAATTAATTAATTCATACCTTCATAACAACGATCCATAAAATATCAATGTAAATTTTATACAGTTTTATTTCCACTCATCAGACCAGCCAAGTTCACATAAGTTTGATGTTTTGGAAACACTCCAAATCAAGATGTTTGTATGACATTTTGTTAGGAAAGTGTTTGTCTCAGACAGTTCTATTTCTTTCAATAACCCACATTATTGACAAATTATCAACCCGTTTCGAAACTATGCAGTTTGTGATGAAGGATGTGAATAGTTCAGTCCGGTTACAGAAGCGTCTGTCTGATCATGGTGGAATTAAGACTGTTGTGTGCCATATATAAAGTTGCCAGCAGGTGTCACTGTCGAGTTTAGGTTTCGAAATGTTTCACAATGCCTCAAATCAAATGTAACAGATTTTACTGTCAAGTAGAAGTTTCGAAACGTTTCATGAACACACAAATGTTTTAATTGTATCAAATGTTTCAAATGCCTCGTTTTGACCATCACTACCAACTGGCCTCAACCACTACTCAATACAGACCAAATGTACCTATTAACCAAAAAGAGTGTAGTCAGCCTAACCGGAGAGGGAGAGAATGAACAAACAAATGGCAAATTGTATGCTGAAGAATAAGGCATGATGGGAAATGGTGAGTGGAATCAGCTGGACCAGATAACGAAGGGGAGGAGTCGGTGATAAATGATGATTGGCCTGATTGATGATTTAATCTGCACCACCTGTGGGGAAACATACAAACTGAACAGAACAAACACACAGAACAGGACAGAAACACAATACAGAGAACACTAAAACAAACCAGGGCACATATAACATTGACACTGAGACCTGGGGACGTAACACACTTTGCATGTATTTTGTTTTCTATTCCAGCGCGATGCAGACGTGTTGCAAATGTGTTTTTTTGATCATTTTTTTCCTCACTGTCACCATGTGTACAAACAATCCATTACAACGTAATACATGTTACATGTTGTTAACATCAAGGTTTCTGAGTGGTTAACGTTAGGGTAAGGGGTTTGGATATGGCTTAGATTGAGTTAACAGCAAGGTTTCTGAGTGGTTAAGGTTAGGGTAAGGCTTAGATCCAGTCTCACTGAATTCACACATTTGTGCTTTCATTTCGTGACCAGCTGCAGGTGAGTGGTCATATTAGACCTATAAACTGTATCGGTCGATTGGCATATGGACACTTCCATTGTCTATCCTGCGACCTAATTCACACGTATGAGGACAAAGCATGGGACTAGGTTTGTTCATCCAAAGTAAGTGGTTTTGTTGAAGACAAATTTGGTGGATTTTGTTCTTCAAATTCTTTTGTTGAAATAAGCATACCTGGCACATGTCGATGAAACGCAAATTCAAGACGGAACATGCACTGTTTTTTCCCAAATGACAGTGACACTAATCAAAGAGACGTTTGCCTATGGATAGAAGTAGAAGCAACCTGACGCTGAGAGTCCAAACACCTGTCTGAGAACCAAGCCAAGGCATTGAGTTGGAGTTAAACAATTCTTGCTGTTTGATTGTCAAATCTCAGTTCAAGGGAGGGAAGGGGGGTTGATGTGCACAAACAAGCCGTGGTCAGAGTCAAACTGTATGGTTGTAACCTTTACCTATTCTCTTGTTTCAGCTAAACATACCCCCCCCCACCCCCCTGTCCCTCTCCCTCTTTCTTTCACACTCATCCTCTCCCAATCTCTTTCTCCCTCCCTCTCTTAGAATACAGAATTGTCTAATATCTTAGTCCCTGTCCCACACTCCCATGGCTCGACCCTTCTCTTCATCTTTTCACTGCCTCTCTGTCTTTCTGTTGTTGATACTCTGTATGGTTAGAAGTCCCCCTGACCCCAGAACTCCTTCCTCTTTTCCTCCCCCTTCTTTTTTCTCCTTATCTTTCTTTCTTTTTTTACCTCCCTCTATCTTTCTCCCCTTACCCTCTCTTCCTCCCAGCCCTAAATCACATTAAATACATTCTGAAGGAACTATTTTTGTAAAACCGAAATATGTGAAACATGAACGTATGAGAGGGTCAATTACGTTTGTAGGGAACTAAAGTGAACACTCAAATAATGTTAAATATGAACATATGAAGATCATGACGTAGCATGTAAATAGCGTAGTTTTTGCTAGGGTGGAGGTCGGGATGGTGGACAGGCGTATAAATTCGCGAGTTCAAATCCAGAACGGCACTTTGTGTGTGTGTTCTACATTGCTTGCGTCATGCAGACATGCGATTGTCGGTTTTTGTAATGTTAACCCTAACCTTGATTCTAACCTTAACCTAAGTAACGTCATATCTAACCTTAAGCTTTAGTAACCTCATGCCTAACCTTAACCGTTAGTAACCTCATGCCTAACATTAACTGTTAGTATCCTCCTACCTAACCTTAACTGTGAATGTTGCAATATAATTTTGAACGCTATGGAATGTGTGGAATGTTCTCGCATAAATCCGGTAAACGAAATGTTCCGGAGCAATGTAATTGAAGTTCGAATATAGCCTAATAATGAAATGTGCAGTTCAAACGTAAAAAGCCCTAAATATGTTGGCATATAATGTAATTCAGGTTTTTTAAATAGTTTCCTGAGAACGTAATTTGGGAGGAATTTTGAGATGTACGGTTGCTTCCTCCCTCTCCCTGTCACTCTCCCTTCCTTCCTCTCCCACTCGTTCTCTCATCCCCCCTTCTTTTCTTTTTCTCCCTCTTGGAATACAATATAGTCTAATCTCTCCGTCTCTGTCCCACACTCCTCTGGCCTGATCCTTCTCTTCATAGAATCCAAGATGGCATAAGAGGTCAGACGTGTTTTGTATTGCGTCCGTGTACATAGTGTGTTTTTTTGTCTACTGTCTTTGTCTTTTAACTTTTTAACTTCCACGCACTCTGGTTTATTTCTATTTTCCTACATTCGGATTCCCGACAGTCATCAGCACCCTCAGCTGTTACGATCCATCAAACTCTGGCTCAATCCACCGGACTATTGTAGCTATCCAGCCAGCTACCTAGCTTAGTTAGCCTTATCCGGCTAGCTTGGGGCCTGTGCTACATAACCATTCTAGCTACATTTGCCGCTATCATCACCGCACACAACCAAATTGAGCAATACACCGGATACACTGTACCCTTCTGCCTTCACTCATCAGACCTTTATAGCCTATTACAGGCTATTTACAGCCAACCAACCAGCAAATTGGCCAGAACGCTGCATCCAAATCGGCATACAGTACGCTACTGTTAAGCTAGCAGCCTGGGTTAGCTTACCTCCCGGCTAGCAGGGGACTCTGCTCCAACAACAACACAAACCTTGGCTAGGCCGCTCATCTAACGCCGACGTCCCAGAGCACTGCAAGACCCGCAATAACAACCCAGTCGACGGGGATTCCTTCATCGCTGCCCCCCTGCCTGCCTTCTTCCACGTTGTGGTCGATAATATTCCAGCTAGCAGCCTACTACCCGGATTAGTGGGCCTGTTCGAAACATCTAGCAGGCCTGCTTGCAACATATTGTTAGACGGACACCCTTTTCAGATAAGAAAACTGTTCATCGGACCTACTCTTCACTACTATCTGGTTTTATACATATCTGGACTCAGTCGCCTTCAATTTCCCCCAAACACCTTTGTCCCTCCCCCCTCTTACTCAGAGACCCTTACTAATCTATCTGTTCTAACCAGCTCCCATAGAGATGCTGCCGCACACTTTCTAACTAAACACCTTGGGCCATTCCCTATACATATTCACCTCACTATATCTTTATCTGCCCACCAGGCAATGAACCTACATAACACTGCCCAGAAATTCACTCCACTCATTCATCCCACCCAATGCTCTAAACACCCCATTCTCAAGGCATTCTGCCGAGCTCTCATACTGCTTTTACTCTGTTCAGCTGGGGATGTTGAAAGAAACCCTGGTCCGCCAACCAATGATGCCATCCCCACCCCCAGGTCCTCTCTTACCTAGACTTCTGCAACAGTAAAAATCTTAGGTTCATGCATATTAATATCAGAAGCCTACTTCCTAAATTGGATTTATTCACTGCTCTTGCACACTCAGCTAACCCTGATATCCTAGCCGTGTCTGAATCCTGATATAGGAAACCCACCAAAAATTCAGAAGTATCAATCCCTAATTATAATATTTACCATCAAGACAGGACCACTAAAGGAGGCAGAGTCATACTCTATTGTAGTGCCTCAGTGCTCTGTTATCTTATCTAGGTCCTTGCTGAAACAGTTTGACCTCTTACTTTTGAAAATTCACTTTTCTAGAAACAAGTCCCTCATGGTAGCCACCTGTTACAGACCCCCCCCCCCTGCACCCAGTTGTGCCCTAGATAACCTCTGTGAATTGATTGCACCCCATTTATCTTCAGAGTTTTTACTGTTAGGTGACTTAAATTGGGATATGCTTAATGCTTCACACAATTTACTGTCCAATCTCGATGCCCTCAATCTCATGCAAATCATCAATGAACCCACCAGGTACAACCCAAAATCCACAAACAAGGGCACACTCATAGATATTGCCCTAACTAATATGCCCTCTAAATACAACTCCGGTGTCTTCAGCCAAGACATCAGCGATCACTGTCTCATTGCCTGAATCCATAATAATTTTGCAGTTAAAAGGCCTCCCTTAATCACTGTCAAACGCTCCCTAAAACATTTCTGCGAACAGGCATTCCTATTTGACCCAGGTACCCTGGAAGGATATCAACCTTATCCCATCAGCAGAGGATGCCTGGTCATTCTTTAAGAATGCCTTTCTTGTCGTTCTAAACAAACATGCCCCTTATAAAAAGTTCAGAACTAAGAGTAGATACAGTCCATGGTTCACTCCAGAACTCACTGCCCTTAACCAGCATAAAAACATCCTGTGGCGTACCGCTTTAGCGTCGATCAACCCCCACGACTGGCAACTTTTCAAGGAAACCAGGAACCGGTACACACAGGCGGTTAGGAATACTAAGGCTAGCTTTTTTAAACATACATTTTCTACCTGCAGCACTAATTCCAAAAAGTTCTGGGATACAGTAAAGTCTATGGAGAATAAGAACACCTCCGCACAGCTGCCCACAGCCCTAAGGCTAGATAATACTGTCATCACCGATAACTCCTCCATAGTTGAGAACTTCAATAAGCATTTTGCCATGGCAGGTCGTGCTTTCCATCTGGCAAATCCCACCCTAACTAATAGCTCTCCACCTTCTGCAGCCTCCACCCAAAGATGCCCACGTTTCTCCTTTACCCATGTCCAGACAGCTGATGTTCTCAGGGAGCTGCTAAATCTTGACACCTTCAAATCGGCTGGACTAGACAATCTGGACCCCTCCTTCCTAAAACTGTCTGCGGTAATTATCACTACTCCCATCACTAGCCTTTTCTACCTCTCCTTTGATTCATCAGAGATCCCTAAAGACTAGAAAGCTGCTGCAGAAATCCCTCTATTCAAAGGGGGGGACAGTTTAGACCCAAATTGCTACAGACCGATCACCATCCTGCCCTGCCTCTCTAAAATCTTTGAAACCCTTATTAATAAACAAATTATACACCATTTCGAATCGCATCACAGCCTCACTGACATGCAATCTGGTTTCCGAGCCGGTTGTGGGTGCACCTCAGCCACAGGTCCTAAATGACATCATAACCGCTATCGACCATAGACACTACTGTGCAGCAGTCTTAATTGACCTGGCCAAGGCTTTTGATTCTGTCAATCACATCAGTCTCAATGATAGACTAAAGAACCTGGGTTTTTCTACTGACTGCCTAGCCTGGTTCGCAAATTATTTCTCAGTAAGATTTCAGTGTGTCAAGTCCGAGGGCCTGCTCTCCAGACCTCTTCCTGTCTCTATGGGGGTGCCTCAGGGTTCAATTCTCGGGCCGACTCTATTTTCTGTATACATCAATGATGTTGCTCATGCTGCAGGTGACTCTATGATTCACTTGTATGCAGATGACACCATTCTTTATACATCTGAACCGACGTTGGACTCTGTGTTAAAATACCTTCAAGTAAGCTTTAATAACATACAACACTCCTTCCATTGCCTCCAACTACTTTTAAATCCTAGTAAAACTAAATGTATGCTCTTCAAAATGATCACACATTGCACCGGCCTGCCCGCCGAATATCATTACACTTGACGGGTCCGTGCTGGAATATGTAGACCACTACAAATACCTAGGTATCTGGTTAGACTCTTTACTCTCTTTCCAGACCCACATCGACCAGCTCCAATCAAAAATTAAGTCCAGAATTGGCTTCCTATTTCGTAAAAAAAAGCCACATTCACCTTTCCAGCCAAACTTGCCCTTGTTAAAATGACCATCCTTCCAATACTAGACTTTGGTGATGTAATTTACAGATCTGCAACAAACTCTCTACTTCGAAAATTAGATGTTGTGTACCACAGCGCCATCCGTTTTGTCACCAATGCTCCATATAACACCCACCACTGCAGTTTCTATACACTAATTGGCTGGCCTTCACTACACACCCGGCGTCAAACACACTGGTATCATCTAATCTACAAGTGTCTCCAAGGCAAAACCCCACCTTACCTAAGATCATTTATCTCCAGAGCAACACCCTCTCTTACTCTGTTCAAGCAGGTTTATAACTCTGGTTGCCACTAAAGCCTGCACCTCATTTGGCCATTTCTCCTTCCAAATCTCTGCTGCTAATGATTGGAACTTCTACAAAAATCCCTGAAGCTTGAATCCTGTGTCCCGCTAACACCTTCATCGCATTACTAACTAATCTACTGTCAGACCACTGCACATGTTAATCCCATCCAACCCTCTTCTGTCATTATGCACTTTTCACAATCTGACCAGCATAGCTGTCTCTGTATATTTTGCACACTCCACCTCCCACAGTCCCGGTTATTATGCCACTTACCATAGTGTTATTTATGCACAGCCACTTTGTACCTCAACAATTGTACCCATCTACCTCAGCCCCTACTCTGCATATAACTGTCTCTATTGTACAGCGCCAAGCGACTGTATTCACCGATCATCTACCTCCTTGTATCGACATCCGTTGCACTACTTGTACAAATGCCTTATTATTTGACATGCACACTGTAATATTTATTGTACATTCACTGTTTTATTCTCTGTTTTTACTATTTATTGTGCACTCCTTGGCCCTCATTTATGAAACGTGCGTACGAACTAAAACAGGCGTACGACGGGCGTACGGCGATTCATACGCAAAGCAGCGGATTTATCAATTTGAACGTGATCGTAGGCTGCAATAAAATCTCACGTCTGGTCTGACTTCGTGTACGCAAATTCTATAGTGTAACTAGCGGTGTTCATGGTATAACCACCCGGTTCAGTGAATTGTTGAACCAGCAATCATGATGAATATGTCTGCATCGCAACTACCCCATATTGCAAATTACATTTCAGAATTACGAATTAATTATATACAGCACATTGCTATTAAGTGGTTTATTTTTTCCCTTTCACTTCACGGTGGCCTATAACATGAGGGCAGAAATTAGGCAAACAACAAATTGAATCAAATAATGTATATGTATATCAGCCACGGTCGGTGGATCTTAATTGGGGAGGACGGGCTCGTATTACGCTCGGAACCGGAGTGAATGGAATGGTGCGCAACGAACAAAACCAATTGTTTTTTTGATTTGCACACATTCCATTCACTCCGGTTCTGAGCGTAATACGAGCCCGTCCTCCCCAATTAAGATCCACCGACCGCGGCTGATGTATATATATATAAATGTATACATTTACATTATTTGATTGCAATATGTAATATATATATATATAATTTAAACAAGCGCTTTGGCAGTCCTGTAGTCGAAGCGATGGCAGATCTGGAGGACCTTAATTAGCGCTCTCCCAGTAGGCAACAAGCAAGCGGGCCACCGGCGGCACGCCTGCTTTTTGCCACCGCGGCTGCTGAGCTTTTTTGCAAAGCGGCTGACCAGCGGCGTGCCGGCGGCAAGCCGCCTTTTTGCCGCGGTCGCCCCACCGGTGGGCCGCTTTTAATAAACAATACCCTGATCAGTGGTCGTCTCCTCCCACCCGCGTCGTCTCCTCCCACCTGCGCCGTCAGCTGCCCCTTTCAGGTACCTGGTGACCTGGTTCTGCACAGCCTCGTCAGTGGCATCCCGGGTGGCAGCATTTTTCCTTATTGCTCCTGTAATACATTAACCCATTAATGTATTTAATTGGTCTTTATTTTTTTATTTTATTTAACCTTTATTTAACCAGGTGGGCATGTTGAGAACATGGGTACAATTGTTGAGGTACAACGTGGCTGTGCGTAAATAACACTATGGTAAGTGGCATAATGACCGGGATTGTGGGAGATGGAGTGTGCAAAATATACAGAGACGGCTATGCTGGTCAGATTGTGCAAAGTGCATAACGACAGAAGAGGGTTGAGTGGGATTAACATGTGCAGTGGTCTGACAGTAGATTGGTTAGTAGTGCTTTGAAGGTGGTTAATGGGACAATACAATCAAGCTTCAGGGATTTTTGTAGAAAATTCCAATCATTAGCAGCAGAGAACTGGAAGGAGAAGTGGCCAAAGGAGGTGCGGGCTTTAGTGGCAACCAGAGTTTGACATGATTGAGAAAAAAGTATTTATAAAATGAACAAG
>JACXGM010032583.1:0-12580 GCA_016801145.1 Umbra pygmaea | reverse complement strand
CAATACAAAATGGCTGACATACTGGCCGACCCAATGGTTCAAAGACTCACGATAATTTCACAATGTCATATTTCCTGAACCGTACATGCTAGAAAGTAATGTTTGGTACCATTGGAAGCCTATTTTCCTATACTTGCCATATCGGAGTACCCCGTCCCATCGTTGCTTGCAACTATATTTATTATTAATATTATTATTTGATGTCTGCCACGCTGGCTAAATTTCCCGTGAGCTGGAATGAGCTAGAAACATGAAACTTGGGGGAATAACTGGAAATGGTGTGCATGTGCTTCTATAGAAATATGAACCCAATCGGCCACCTGGTGGCGCTGTAATTAAGGCTTCAAAATGTAAACTTTGAAAGGCCACGCCCCTCACACGTAAGTCCGATTGACTTGAAATTTCTCACACAGGTGCAGCTCAGTGTGCTCTACAAAAAAGCATCAAGGAGGTCTGCCTACAAAAATTTTCCGCCATTTTGAATTTTTTGAAAACCACATTTTTGACATCTCCTCCTAAACCATAGCTACGATTGCCACGAAAATTTCAGTGAATCATCATTGGACCAAGTTTATTAAAAGTTAAATAAACCATGTTGATCTCTCAATTACTTTTCAAGTTATTGACCAATGAACTTCAAAAGGGGCGTGGCTCTGGACATAAATTAACACAAATCAGCAACTGTGGGGCCAATCGTCACAAAACTCACAGGATATGTTCAGATAAGTGTATAATAACTGCACGTGGAATGACATAAATCAAGCTATAGATCATAAAAATGATAGGATGTGTTTTATAACAATGTTGAACCTTGTGTGAAATCACTTTGAAGACACTATTGAGAAAAAAGGGTTGAACCCGCAAATCGCCGCTTGCGACTATATTTATTATTGTTATTATTGTTATCAAAAATGCACAATTGAATAGCAAACAACAGATTTATTAGTTTCCCAGAAAACAAAAAGCAACCAATCAGAAATGCCAAACCTTCCTTCTTATGAATTGTTCCAATGGATAACAAGCTAGCACTTATCAAAGGATATTTTTATTTGTGTCCTTGTTGTGTTGTTTATTGTGATCAATATTACATTGAGCATCGCTCAGTACCCCAAACCAATGAAAATAAAGACCAACTTTCATTGTGCTGTAAATCTCGTTTTGTGTTGCATTAGCGCACGTGTATTATGTGATTCATATATTTAATTACTTTTGAACAATTCCTTTTACCGACTTAAGGGCCAGGCTTCTTGTTGTTACTTACATTCAGTCATTTGTTTGAACTGCTGGTCGCGATTCTACTGCAGACTTAATTAAGCACAGTCTATCATGCGCACATAAAAATACTGCAGCTGAAATTAAGATAAATTTAGAAGTGTTCATTTATTTCATTAGCCCATTAAGGCTATATATAATGAATATAAATAACTTATTTCTGAATATAATTGAAACACATTTCTTTCTAATTAAATCCAAACATTCAAAAGAAGTATTGCTCTGGTCACTGTCACCAAAGTCAGACAATGCATTCCAACGCAAGAGACTCTCGCTGCCAACATCAGAAAATGGGTCAGTGCGCAGCACAGTGAGAAATTTGAGTTTCTCCTTCACTAACATGATACACGGTCAAAATTTCACCCCTTCATCCAAGAGTTGCAAAACATAGCAGGGAACGGGAACCAACAGAGGTAGTCACAGTATACTGGCTAACTACTCAAGCCACCGTATAAGTTAACATTAGCCTATTAAGGCAAACAAATATTCCTGCCAGCTATTGGTAGTGTGCCAAATATCAGGAATAGGCCTATTTTTTGAAAAGTATTGTTTATTGATGATACTCTGTTTGCACCCACAAAAAATAAACAGTTATTAGCAATGAATGTATTATATGTATATTTTCATTACAACATATTCAGAGCATTTCACTTTCATAGTCTACTCATGCAACATTTTTTTATAAACCAGAGCTAGTTTTTGCTACAGCTTTGTTAAAGTTATATTATTAGATAAACCCATGTCCCAGGTCTTAATTATTTTGTTTGATCTCAAAAAGGATTGTTTAGTATTACTACAAGCTAGAATACATAATAATCTGCCAGCATGCATTATAATTTAATTCCTTAATTGAAAAATGTAAAATTAAAATGTAATCTCATTAAACCTGCAGATATCCTGTGGCAACAGCATTGGAAACATCAACACCACAAACTTGATTTAAAGCTAGGGTATGCAATTCACTTCTAAAACACTTTGTCGAATTTGTTGAAACTGACTTTATATACTAATAAAAGACCAAAAAATAAAAGCTTTAAAACACATCTGAAAAAAATCCAGTGTCTGTAGTAGCCCTAGCTTTAAGAGGGAGTAAAAGATTGTAGTGTATTGGTATTGGCAGATACTCAAGGTTGTGGTATCAGTATCGGACATGAAAAGTGGTATCAAGCCACCCCTACTTGAAACCCAACCTTAGCGGATGATATACACTAACAACTGTAGTATTACAATTTGAGAATGAATGTGTTTGTTCTATATGGATGGCAGCAGGTCAGTCCTAAAATCCACTGTTTTCTTTATAGATAGCTGGACAAGTTTTTTAGAACATCCAAGACTTGAACTAAAGCTGAGGTATATTTTTTCAATCAAGGATAAAAACAAAAACATACTTGATTCCTATCATAGACGTAATCTGAAAATTTGTTTTTTCAAGCATTTGGCTAAGTAGGCTATCAGTAAACCCTGCTCCCAGATAGAGCTACAGTTCATCTACATATATACCCTTCTAGTCAATCTGAGTCATCATATTTTCTAGTTGCCTGCTTGTATTTGTTCTAATTATCCATGTAGATTTATTTTCTGTCATGTCGATCCATACAACTTTTTGGTTGGCATTGAACAGTAGTTAGCATCATTGTTCTTGTAATTCCACTTTGATGTCAAGCTGAGACCATGCTTATTATTAACAAAATGTTCAGTATAACAATTATGATTATCAAGTGAAATCAAACCCATAGAAGAATGATGAGATCAGCACACTTCAGATAAAATGCCTAGTAATTTGTTATGTTGTTTATTTATATGCTCTGTTCACAGTGTCAGTGTCATCCATGTTAATTAATGCTGAGTATTCTAACCGATAAGAGAAGACAGTGGAGTCTGAAGAGGGTTTCTGCGCGGCTGGTCGACTGCAGGAAAAAATCAGAGATGGGTGGGTAAATAAAATTCCAAACAGTCAGTAAACTGTCTCAAAATTAGATTTGTTAATAACACTGTTTACATTGATGACAAAAAGTTATTCAATTTCACACTGAAGATCTTTACCAATAAATATAGACTTTGTTACACGATGACAGAACCATCTATGTTTTGATTTGTATTACAGTGGACAGCTCTGAGTGTCTCTTTCTCATTGGGAGGATCTTATCTTCAGGAGAGGCTGAACAACATCCTGACAAGGACAAGCAGTGTATCTCTAAAACCAAACTCTTCAAGAAACAGTGCAGACAAAGTGGAGATAAGCCTTACCACTGCTTAGACTGTGGTAGCAATTTTATGACTTCAGATGAATTAAAGGTTCATCAGCAAATACACACTGGGGAGAATCCTTATTGTTGTGATCAGTTTCGAAAGAGATTCACTAAATCACGAAATCTGGTTACATGTCAGACAATACACACAGGACAGAAACGATATGGTTGTGATCATTGTGGAAAGACATTTGCTTGGTCAGGAAACCTGGCTACACATCAGAGAATACATACTGGAGAGAGGCCTTACCACTGTTTAGACTGTGGTAGCAATTTTATGACTTCAAAGGAATTAAAGGTTCATCAGAGAATACACACAGGAGAGAAACCCTATGGATGTGATCAGTGTGGAAAGAGATTTGCTCAGTCAGGAGACCTGGTAGTACATAAGAGAATACACACTGGAGAGAAGCTATATGGTTGTGATCAGTGTGAAAAGAGATTTGCTCATTCAGGAAACCTGGTGGTACATAAGAGAATACACACTGGAGAGAAGCTATATGGTTGTGACCAGTGTGAAAAGAGATTTGCTCATTCAGGAAACCTTGTGGTACATAAGAGAATACACACCGGAGAGAAGCCTTATGGTTGTGATCAGTGTGAAAAGATATTTGGCTGTTCAGGATCCCTGTCTAGACATCAGAAAATACATATTGGAGAGAAGACGTACCACTGCTTAGACTGTGGTAGCAATTTATTGACTTCACATGAATTAAAGTTTCATCGGCGGAAACACACTGGCGAGAAACCTTATGGTTGTGATCAGTGTGGAAAGAAGTTTGCTCGGTCAGGAAACCTGGTGGTACATAAGAGAATACACACTGGAGAGAAGGCTTATGGTTGTGATCAGTGTGGTAAGAAATTTGCTCGGTCAGGATACCTGGTTGTACATAAGAGAATACACACTGGAGAGAAGCCATTTGGTTGTGATCAGTGTGGAAAGAGATTTGCTGAATCAGGAAAATTGGTTGCACATAAGAGAATACACACAGGGGAGAGGCCTTATGGCTGTGATCAGTGTGGAAAGACATTTAGTGTGTCAGGACATCTGGTTGCACATAAGAGAATACACACTGCAGAGAAACCTTATGGTTGTGATCAGTTTTGAAACAGAGAAGGAAACTCCACATTTGAAGGTATTATTTATACTTAGTTAAAAACTGTTGAGTAGAATCCATGGAGGTGGAGTTTCACCATCTCATGCTTATGTGGCTTTTCCAGCTGACCCAGAAGGACATTAATCAGGGATGCTACCAATAGGCCGATGGCAACGTTGAAGGTCTTACAAGACATTATGGCTGAGATTGGTCCGTATGTGCATGTGACAATCTCACAAGTTTTACAGAAAGCTAGCCAATTGAAAAAGACATCTGAAGCCAGCTGAAATGAGGACACATTAGTAAGGTTGAATCAACTATTAAATATTGACAACAAATTGTGTCTGAAAGTTTGTTAAATTTTTTTGTAGCTATGTAGCTAGCAATCCTTATTGCAAAATATGTACTGTATACAGATAATTGCTGCTTGTCTACTTTATCCATAGCATCTTACCATTTTTTAATGATGTTCTATTATTTTAAATGTTAATTTTGTAGGTTGATAGTATAGTGGAAATCGTGCTGTCTGTAGATAACACAGTGACCATTCATTACTAAAGATGTAATCATTTTATATATCATGTAGTAGTAGTCTCTATCCAAAATACATTCTAATAAATGATAGTGTTTTTGTTTAGTTATATTTAAAAGTGCCTGTTGACATTAGTGATGGAGTACTCGAGTCCTGGACTCGGACTCGAGTCGCTATTTTCTGGACTTGTGACTTGACATGGACTTGTGCACTGACGACTTGGACTCGAGGATATATACAATCGGACTCGAGCATTCATGAAAAGGGACCTAGATGTTGCATGAAGTTTCGCACTACTTTTGTGTGTAATAGGATATAATATATATTATATATATATATATATATTATATATATATATATAGATATAATAATTGTTATAAGTTATTATATTTTTCCTGTTTTGGGCTCCAAGACCAGTGGGGAAACAGCTGGGACGACCTCCAGGGCGGATGTTCTTTTGTGGGTAACACCCTTCACTTCATCAACCGAATTAGCTAACAACAGATGAAGCTACCATGTCTGGAGAAGCTTGTTGTTTTATTGTTTATTGTTCTCATTCTAATCATTCTAATCGTCTTTGCAATGTATTTTTCCTCTCGCTTATTCCTCACAGCCAGACACTTCTCAGTAGGAGAGCACTACCGCTCCCTCCTTGCTTGACATATTCCTGCGCAGAATTACTATTAAATCTTAAATAATATTTGATGTGATAATAAAACAATCATGCATAAGCCATCTTCTGTTAACATGTTTGTTAGCGTACAGTTGTGTTGAGAAGTATATTCTATATAATCATGTTTAAATACAGTTTGAACAGTTTAGAATGGTATTACTATTAGAGAGAGTTGTACAGCAATAGTTTGGGCCTGTTGTAGGATTCTAAGACAGGGAGAAGATTTAGGGTCAAGCCAGATACGACTTTCCTTTAGGATAGGGGGTAGTTGGTCACTATGACAAAAAAGTGACTGAGACAAGGAAGAAAGGCCAAGGGTGACGTAGGACAAAGAGAGAGCACTTACAGTTCTTATATTATAACATCAGCATAAGCATTAGCTTATGGCTTAGGACTTATAGCTTATAACTCTGTTATATATTACACTGCTTATAACTATATGAACTATTGTAGGTTAGACTGTAATTCCATCACAGGTCTAATACATGTAGATGCCATTCAGACTAATAGAACAGGACATTTTACTGACAGGACATTAGACAGATAAGGGTTACTGAGTTATTCAGATAACAGCTAGAAAGGAGACACTATGTAGCATGAAACATATATGTTCAGACACTCAAGGTTAGGAACAGTGGCCTGAACATTAAGGGATAGGAACCTACATAGATAGAAGTTAAGGTGACCAGCACGTGTTCTCACATGAGACAGTCACGAGTTATATGATATGGGTCTCCTTCTAGAAGGTGTGCGAACAACAATGCTAGGGCTATATAACCCAGTTCCATATGATCATTCGGGGCATTTTCCACACCATGTCTTGAACACCTTGTTATGAGATTACCCTGTATCCATAACAAGGAGAACTTTATTAAAGCATTCTATTATCAACCACTACCTGACTCCTGGAACCATCATTTCAACTAAGATCTTACCAAGCCTGTAATTACAGTTGTATGACCTTGAAAAGCAAAAGGTGTGCGGAAAGTATGGGAGATAGACGGCTAAATTACAAAATAACATCTCTGCAAGGATGTAAGACATCACCCTGTGCCAAAACAGTTTTCTTTTGTAAAAAAAGGGGAAATAGTGTAAAAATATGTACATACTATTTTTCCACCAATTTGCATGTCCCCCTAACATTGCTCACTGGTTCCCAAGATCTGGGGGCATGCCAATATGGATATCACAGGACAGATCTTCAAGGTTGACATGCATTCTACAATAATTAACTAAACATTAAACATCCATTTTAGTATTTATTTTGGCCCTATATGACAGCATGCATGAAAAGCAATGTCTCAATAATGGATTTTATTTATTCATCGTGTAGACAATCCTATAGTAGGTTTTTCCATGTTAAGGTAAATTAACAGAACGATAACCAATATGTTTTAAAGAAATATGCAATGTAATGGAGCAATATTGAGGAAAAGGAGAGTCCTGCTCATTGCATTGAGATTCTGTAAAAGGAATGCAGGCCCTCTGTTCAATGAGCAGGATCCACTTACTAAATGGTATTAAATGTCTAGAAGTGTTTTTGTTTCTATAAGATGTTACTCTATGTGTTTAGACTCTTTTGAAAGCCATAGACCCTGTGGAAAATTATATAGTGTGACCAGTTACTCTAAGATGGTGGAAAATGATTGATGTACGGTAATTATGAAGGAATTGTTTACTGGGTAATGTAAGATTTCAATCAATCAATCAATCAAATTCATTTATAAAGCCCTTTTTACAACAGCAGTTGTCACAAAGTGCTTTGACAGACACACGGCCCGAGACCCCCAAAAGCAAGCAACACAAGTGATGCACAGTGGCTAGGAAAAACTCCCTAGTAGGAGGGACCTGGGACGAAACCTAGAGAGAGGCCAGACTCAAGGGGGTGCCCAGTCCTCATCTGGCTGTACCGGGTGGGGGATCTGAAGGTACACAGCCCATTGTAATAAGGTCACTGTTTATCAGTGTTCAAATATTGTCCAGAAATGAAGAAATGATGGGTGGACTGTGACCATAGTCTTTATGTAGCATCAATACAGTTTGGTGGTCTTGTGAAGGAAGAACGTGAAGCTGCCTGGAGATGAAAGCTGGCGTCATCAGGTGGAAATGTGATTATCAACCGCAGTGACATGGGATCTAGCACAGCAGCGGGTTGGGCACAGGACGGGGACAGGAAGGAGTGATCAGGCCACAGGTCCTGTTGCATGTTCCTAGGGTCCTCCAAGGATGAACATGACATCACAAACATTAGAGTGGGCATACCTTGGGTCTAGTACCTTGAAAGAGCTCTGACCCCAAAAAGAATATATAATCTGCCTCTGGGGACAGAAAAACCCTAGTCCCCCGGCACATTAACAATTGCAGCATAACATCTGGGGCTGAGACGGGGGGGAAAGAGATGTGGTCCTGCACAAGGAAAGCTTTGGGCAGGAGCAAGCAGGCATGCTTCTGACCCCCCCACATTGCCAAGACCACACCCCCAAAGGGTCACCAGCAGACGGTAACCACCGCAGGGGTTGCATTGGAGTGAGGATATCTCAGTGGAGAAAGGGGAGCCTACCAGGCAAGCCAGCATGGGCGGTTCATTAACAGTGCCGCCGTTCTCTTTTAGCCCCCTGGGCCAGACTACACTATACCATAGAACATATAGACTTTTTTCTACCAAAAATGTTTTGCGCAGGTCAGGGGGTGCTTGGAACTGGTCAGGGGGTACTTGGCTTAAAAAGGTCATTCAAAGGGGGTACAATATTGAAAAAAGATTGAGAAACACTGGCCTTAAAGCTACGTTGTGTAAGCATTGCTCCCATCTAGTGGTGAAATTGTATATGACAAGAAACTGAAGCCCCTCGCGTTATTATACCAGCAACGTGAACCTGGAAATTCGTTTTTTCTTTCAAAACAATAGCACTCGTTTTGATTCATTGCAATAATCATTGTTAATTCACTACAAAGCCTGTGAATTGTAACCAAATGCAACTGTATTGTGTGTAAAGAAACAATAAGAGCATGTGATAGCAAAAATAATAATTTAACATGTTTTATTAATAAAAGTAACAAATACGTTTTACACAAAATTTGATTGAATAAATTGTCAGTGTCTCATGTGAAAACACAATTACATTTGAAAAACATTCACTAGAGTCTGTTTTATTCCAACAGAATACTGATTTTAGCAAAACATGAACCTATGCAATGAATAAACAATGATTATTGCAATGAACCACGAGCACTATTATTTTTATCCGAAAATCCGAGTTCGTGTTGCCAGGCGAACGTTCTTGCCTACAGCTTGGGCCAGTATCAAACAGCACTGCCATTACATGTCCTCGAGATTAGGCATGATCTTACATCTTCAACAGACTGAAATTTCCCGGCAGTCGTGAGTAATCTCCCTCTAGCATTCGTCACGGTGCCACTAGTGTAAAAGCGCGAAAGGCTGAGCTTGAATTTCCAGGTATGTCCTGTAGTGTACAGGAGATACTGGGTAGGAACCATTGTTAGAGGGATAAATGTAAAGGGGGGCTCAAGGGGACCGTTTAATAAAGTATTGCAGTACTGAAGCAGATGTCTCCTTGTGATTCCTATAACTTACCAATGTATCGGAATACTGACTGAACATGTCCCTCTTTGGCTATTGTATTTTAAAGATGGAGGCTTAACATGGCTGCCACAATTCGAACGGTATGATTGTATGTTTTGTGAATGGAAGATTCTACACTTACGAATATACTTTGATTAGTTGGTGGAAGTAATTACACATGAAGGAGCACATATTTTTTAAAGAACAAATGGGTTTTTGCTAAGAATCAACTCAAAGAAATACACAGTGTAGCTTTAAGTATGTTAAGTTGACCCACGATGTTACACACTCCGCTACAGTAGGTGGCGCAATGCACCTGAATGTATGGTTGCGGTCCGCCATTTAGTTTAGAGAAGAAGCCGTTGTGCTGAAAACAACAGGGCTTCCATTTAATCCTATTAATACTGCAAAGTACTCGAAATTTAAACATCAACAATGAATACGGTGAGTTTGTAAATATATTTCAACATGTCCTTTTAAATGGTCGTTGCACTATCAATTTTCTTATTTAATACCATGAGTCGCGTCATGCTTTTTTGTGGGAGACAATGGAACACCAGTCTTCTCTTCGTGCATTCGTTTGTGTTCTGCAATTTGTCGGACAATATTATGTAAGCATTAACACACGACAGACTGTGCGTTGCCAGGGAATAACCGCACACCTCAGCAGTGTAGAAAGCCACGAGGCTGTAAGCCGTGTGGCTTTCACTGCGGAGGTGTGCGGTTATTCCATGGCAACGCACAGTCTGGAGTGTGTTAATGCGCTTATAAAACGGTTGCCAACATTTTATTTGTGAAAATTCATGTTTTAATTAGTATTTTTAGCGAAAGAAAATGGTCACGAGGCCTGCGGTTATCGTGAAACATTAACGTACCCCCCACCACTCCTTTAACTGTTGCCATGTTAGTACGCCACAAATCAAGTATAGTTCCTATAAATCGGATCATTTAGATCGTTTTTAACAAGGTCTAAACACTTATGTACAGTTTCATTTAATTTAAATGGCATTCGTTAGCCAGTTTGCTTTAGTGATGCATTTTTTATGCAATTCAAATGTTAAGGTGATACAGACCTTACTGTCAACATCAATCAGCCTGCTACCTACTGTACTGACGACACTATGGTTAACGCAGTCAAGCCAACGTTTTGCATTATAAGCGCGTTTCTTTGAATTTTGTTTCTGGACATTTATATACATCCATCAAAAGCCACATTATGCAATCTTGTCGGGAAACGAAACGTTATGAATACGGGCAGACTTCCATGTATTATGCAGGTGCTGTCATTAACAGGCTATAATTAATTAAACTCCTATTAATTTAGTATTCGTTCCCGCACATTAAAACATTTAACAGCATTTCTACTGAAGACCTGCAAAAGATTGTTAGAGAGAGTAAATCTACCACTTGCGCTATCGACCCTATCCCGACGAACCTTCTGAAAAAGGTATTTAATAGCATCTCATGCCCTTTCCTAAATATTATAAATAAATCCCTAGAATCTGGAGTCTTCCCGAATGCATACAAAACTGCCGTTATAAAGCCACTTCTTAAGAAACCACAACTAGACCCTGAGGTACTAAGCAACTATAGACCAATATCAAACATCACTTTTCTAAGTAAGGTGCTTGAGAAAGCAGTTTTTCACCAACTGAGCACTTTTCTGAATGACAACAACATTCCAGAAAAGTTTCAGTCAGGTTTTAGAGCAAATCATAGTACAGAAACAGCCCTGACATAGTAAACGATCACATTACTCCAGACTCGTCCAAAACTCAGCAGCAAGACTCTTAACAAGAACCAAGATGCGAGATCACATTACTCCAGTTCTGAAATCATTACACTGGCTCCCAGTTTCCCACAGGATTGATTTTAAGGTCCTCCTGCTTGTTTATAAAACTCTAAATGGCTCAGTCAGGACTAGCCTATTTCACAGACTCTAAAATCCTATGTTCCCCAAAGGGCCCTCAGATCTTCCACAGCTAACCTGCAAATGATACAAAAATTCACCCACAGAAAAATTGGAGATGCTGCCTTTTTTAAGTATGCTCCAAAACTGTGGAACACAATACCAAAAAATATCAAAGAAGCACCATCGATTGATATATTCAAAAAGCTGTTGAAAACATATCTTTTCACTATAGCATTTAACTAAGTGTTTGTATTTGACTGCCTTCAAATGTGCTCTATGCTTTTTACGCTTTGAATTTAACTATTTACATTTCTTTTTCATTTACTGATGTAAATGTTTTTATTGATGCAAATTTCTTCCACTGTATTTACTTTTATTGATGTAAAGCACTTTGAGCTGCATTCTTTGTATGAAAGGTGCTATATAAATAAAGGTTATTATTATTATTATTATTATTATTATTGCCCCCTGAATAGATTGGCATAGTTTGGGCAAAATCAGCACCAATCGCCGTAATCATGAAAAAGCCTAAATGAATTGATTAAGCATGTGAATATATAGGTAAATGCGAAAACTAATTTCTACTAGTAGCTAAATAAATTGTTTGCTTATGTTTTTTTGCATATGTGGTTTAAACACCTTTCTGTATATACATTACCTTGGAAAAATTAACTAATTGCGACATCCATTATAAGGTTTGCACAGAACGTCGGTGTTTATCCCAAAATCTTTTATAAACTGTTCACTTGACACAGTCGTGCGCTGTCAAATTGCGGGATTCATTTCAGTCACTTTGCACTTGAACATAATAGCGTTCGTCATCAGAAAAATTCAGTTTATTTAATTCGCTCTGTTATTACAAATAATGTAATAGCACACATAAAATGTAATTAAACATATGCAATCCCTCCAGCTCCAGATATATAGGCCTATCAATGGATTAATAATCTAAACCCTGAATGTCTGGTGACCCGTTATTAATATTAGGATGATTTCAGAGGGAGAGAGAGAATTCAATTTGCTAACAACGTGTAGGATAACAATTGCAGGCTCTATGCCTCAACAATTTACCATCCATCCATCCATCTTCATCCGCTTATCCGAGATCGGGTCGCGGGGGCAGCAGCTCCAGCAGGGGACCCCAAACGTCCTTTTCCCGAGCAACATTAACCAGCTCCGACTGGGGGATCCCGAGGCGTTCCCAGGCCAGGTTGGAGATATAATCTCGCCACCTAGTCCTGGGTCTTCCCCGAGGCCTCCTCCCA
>JACXGM010032582.1:0-12581 GCA_016801145.1 Umbra pygmaea | reverse complement strand
TGTGTGTGTGTGTGTGTGTGTGTGTGTGTGTGTGTGTGTGATCTCATTCATCCATCTCCCTGGCGCTCCTGCACGTACAGCTCTGTGTGATTTATACTGACTCCACATCTCTTATCTAGCCTTTATGTCAACGCTTTTCTTCTTTTCGCTCCCTCAGTCCGTAGCAGGCAACCTTTTGTGCTTCATGGCTGGCATCATCGTAATAATCAGCCTTAACACTGTATGCATGCCAAGTTACCCAGTGAACCTAGAAACATGTGCACTCAATACTAATCACACTATTGTAAAGAAGGGGGGGGGACAGGTAGAGGCTGAGGGGAGGGAGGATGAAGAAAGCATTGGAGGGTGCACAGTAAAAACGTCAGTGTTAAATTAACACTCAGTGTTTATATAAGTCCAAATGGACCTATATACACACTGAAGAGTGTTAATTTAACACTTAGGGTGTTGATTTAACACAGCCATTTTTAATTTTATGTGTCTGGTATAAGCCTGGACAGTTTTTGTTCTGCATGCTCAAATAAAGAACGAGCCTTCACTTCATAACTAAAATATAGACACGGAACATAAAAATCACTGTTCGTCAATTTGTACCACAGAACAGTGTGTTGAACTGCCAGTGCACGACTTGGCCTCTGCTATGGTTAGCACAGTGTAGCATCGTGAAGGAAACCTGGGCATGTGCACCCATACTACCTCTGTCTTTAATAGCAAAGTTTTGCACCACGGTCATCACAAAATCTGTGGTGGTGCTCGTGGCCTATCTACAATGCTTTCCAAATTATTATGCAAATTGGAATTAAGTGTCATAAACATAAAATCTTTTGTTTTTCAATCAAAATGGATGGTATGGTGTCTCGGGCTCTTTGGATCACTGAAATCAATCTCAGACATCTGTGGTAATTAGTTTGCCAGGTGAGACCAATTAAAGGAAAACTACTAAAGAAGGATGTTCTACATTATTAAGCAGGACACAGGTTTCAAGCAATATGGGAAAGAAAAAGTATCTCTGTGCTGTGGATAAGCCTCTAATAGTTCAATGCCTTGGACAAGGTATGAAAACATTAGATACTTCACGAAAACTTAAGCTTGATCATTGTACAGTGAAGAGATTTGTGGCTTATTCAGAGCACAGACGGGTTTGTGCAGATAAGGGCATAATGAGGAATGTTGCTGCCAGAAAAATTCATTGGATTAATAGAGCAGCTGCTAAAATGCCATTACATAGAAGCAAACAGGTATTTGAAGCTGCTGGTGCCTCTGGAGTCCCACGATCCTCAAGGTGTAGGATCCTCCAGAGGCTTGCAGTTGAGCATAAACCTTCTATGTGGCCACCACTAACCAATGCTCACAAGCAAAAACGGTTGCAGTGGGCCCAGAAATACATGAAGGTTTCATTTTTAAACAGTCTTGTTAACTGATGAGTGTCATGCAGCCCTGGATGGTCCAGATAGATGGAGTAGTGGATGGTTGGTGGATGGCCACCATGTCCCAATTCATACTTTGCACGTGACGTCACAACTACTGGCTGGCGGACAAGAACATCATTCTCCTAGCAACAAAACCTAGTAAGCTAATCAAGGATCTTGCCAGGACCTTGCCAGTTTTACCATATGAACGTTGGTGTTTTAAGGTGAAAACGACATGCCAGATAGTAATAATAATACATTCATCAATTAATTAATGCATGAATTCAAGTACCCTTACCGTAAAGTGTTACCAGTGGTTATTTTAACCAACAACACACACACAAATGTAATCTCATTTGATAGAGCAGTGACTGACACACACACACACACACACACACGCATTGTTAAAATCATACGCTGAACGCTTTATTGGTCTTTCTACATGGGTTTAGTTAATGATCAGGCTACAATAAGACCACGTCGACTATGTAATCACTGACAACAAGGACAATTTCATAGTGGTTGGTGTAAACCGGGACATTTTATCATAGGCAGGGTGTACATATTCAGATCAAGACTTCATCACTCAACGGAACAGATTAGCAAATGTTAGCAAACATTAGCGGGAAGCTAGCTAACTAGTAACTCATGCTTTGATTATGACGATATTCCTGTTTTTCACCTACAACAGAGTTGTTAACCCATCCATTCTTGTAAAAAATATAGCTATCCGTACTTTTGTAGGCTTTCATTTTGTGTGCTGTGTAAGGTGACGGATTCTCTATAAAATAGATGTAAATGTCTTCAAACTCCAAGTCTGGTAGAGACTTTGCAAGCTTCAAAGCAATGAAAACATCAGCAGGTGCTGTAAATGGATCACAAGTTCTGTGTATGTTAACCTTTTCATGATATCTAATTGTAACATTTGGTGACATATGGTCTAAATAGTTGATTGATTGTAGTATTGGAAATCTATAAGGCAGAAATTCCCCTGCTTGGCCACTGTTCATCACCATTTTCTTGGCATTTCTTGCCAGCCAGGTATCCATGGTAATCACCCGACTGCAAAGTATGAATAAGGCTGCGACGTCAGCAAGGAGATGGCGGAGTCATATTTTGGGCCGAAATCATGGGGAGAGACCTGGTATGACTATTTAGGGTCCCAGAAGATGTTAAAATGACCTTGGCAACATATCTAGAGTTTCTGACTGACCACTTTCTTCCATGGTACAAAAAGAGGAACTGTGCTTTCCGTAGCAATATCATCTCATGCTGCAAAGAATACCTCTGTTGTCATAGGCTGCTATGGGCAGAAAAGGAGAGAAACTGCCCCCATCCTCCCCTGACCTCATGAGGGTGGGAGGCAGTTTGCATCAAAACAGCAGCTCTGGGAGGCTATTCTGACATCCTGCAAAGAAATTCAAGCATTAACTCTCCATAAACTCACAAGTTAAATGGATTCAAGAATTGTGAAGGTTATATCAAAGAAGGGGTCCTGTGTAAACATGTAACTTGCCCTGTTAAGATGTGTTTGAGATAGCTTTTGATTTCAGTATATTTATTCATATATATTTCTATTATATTTATTTATATTTCAGATAATATGCTTCTAATGCTGCAAAATCAACAAATGAACATTTTCGATTCTTTACAACCTATTAAATGTTTTCAAACTCTGTCGTGCATAATAATTTGGAACAGTGCATTTAGAGTTTTTTATTTTAGAAAAAAATACAGTTTTCATTGGGTGGTTTGTTCAATGAAATTCGACTTATACCCTAACTGTTGGTGACTTGAAAATTGTTGGTGACATTTGCATCGACTATTTAGGAAAATCTGTTATTCTGTTTTTTGCCCATTTTCCTCCCCTCACAATTTGTCTTGTCCAATTCCCTTTAAGCCTGTCTTCTCGGCAGCTCCGAATCACCTTGGGAAGGTGCAGGATGGTGAAGTGCGCTCACATGGTTCATCCAACCACGTGTCGCTTAACTGTACGATTCTTATCACATCTCTCATCCAACAAGGAAACCATTAGTCAGTTCATGCATAGGATGATTACACTCACCAACTATACTTCCGCGATTTAACTCACAGGTGCCCAATCTGTACACAGTCGCTGGAGTGCGATGTGGCAAGGTACGTAATCTGACTTATCTGTCTTTTAACCTTAACAATGCGTGGCAAATTTGCACTGCTTCGTGCAGGACCTCCGAGCTTATGACCACTGTAACAGCTAAGCAGCGATATAGCCCACTCCGCCATGCGAAGCTCCAGATAGTTTAAGATACTCTGTCTTACTGTTCCTCTGACAACCATATGAGGAGACCCTGGTCAGGTAGGTTGTTAATCTCCCATTATTAGTGTTTGTATCCTACACTCATTGAGGCGTTTGTTAACCAACTAAACCATCCTGGGGTTTGTGTGTGTTCATACGCATCAAGAAAGTCATCTGAAGCCTGTGCTCAGTGGAAGAGTAACTTCTCTAGATGGTCTATCAAAGACCTTACACAGGTTAAGCCAGACCGTTGATAAAAGGCATACGGCCAGTTGTAAGATTCAAGATTAGACCTGTTTAGAAAAGGCATTATTGTTTACCTTTGTGATTAAAGCGTTGGTGGTTATTTTCCCCGGACGTTTATGAACCTCCCTAGGCCAGATAACAAACATGGCTGCCATTAAAATCCCATCAATCACCTTGGCATGTCTTTCTCATTCTCATAATCAGTCTGATTTACCGCTTCCTAAATACAAAGATTATACGTTCACTAAAGATAGTCTCAAATCTCGTTCAAGTGTGCTTCCTCAGCAGAGCATAAGTGATTGTAGTCATCAGGCAGTTTGGAAAGGAGGAAGTGGTTCCCTAAATAAAAGGATTTAGTGTTTAGTGCAAGTAATTTACTAGTGCTCAAAACGTGGTCAGAGTAATGAAAATAAATATATTCTCATGAGATTCGTTGTAGGTTTTGATGTAGTTAGTATTTTGAGACTTTTTTTGGCATTTTGCTAAATGTATGTCATGTCGACCAACAGACCTTCAGTTTTGGCCTGTGCATTTTAAAAATTGTAACTGTTTAGAAAACTGTGCTAAAGCAATTTGGAAAAAAGTGCAACGTCATATTTCAACCCCCAAAATGCTGAAAGAAATATGTTTGCCACAAAATTAACATGTAGCCTGGAATTTCAATCCAAAATTGTCTCTGTATCTCCTCTCTCTCATCCCTCATATCCTTTCTCTTTCTATCGTCTCTTTCTCTCTTCCGAGTCAGGCCTGTTCCTCTGGTCCATTTATTGCATGCAACAACCTACAGCCTCTAATTAAGCTTCTGATAGAAGTGACAGGCCGACAGACAGTCAGCCCTGCTGGTTTTTATTAAGAAATGTACACCATAATATGAAGAATCCATAATATGCAGAACTTTGTCTGTCGCTCAGGTATAGAAAACATAACCGCAATCACAGAGGTCCGACGTTTCTTATAGTTGACCACCAGGTTTGCACACATCTCAGGAGGGATCTTGGGATTTTTTGGTTGTTATTTTGTCACTCACTGTTCAAACAAGCCTACCATTAAAATGATAGACTAATCATTTCTTTGTTAGTGGGCAAACGTACACATTCTGCAGGGGATCAACTCATTTTTTATTAATGCCTAATAATGTGTAGGTTCCCCTTTTCCCGCCAAAACAGAAAAAATGGGAGTAAGGATTTGAGCGACTTTGACAAGGGCCAAATTGTGATGGCTAGATGACTGGGTCAGAGCATCTCCAAAACTGCAGATTTTGTCTGGTGTTCCCGGCCTGCAGTGGTCAGTACTAGGGCTGTAACGATACGTGTTATAAAACTGAAATCGCGACACTCAGATCCACGAACCTTTGTCGCGGTCTGAGAAGGCAGAATCGCGACACACCCCTTCCAACGCTCAGAGTTATCCTTCCTGTCCAGATCTAATGCAACCACATCTTTAAATTACAATTAGTATTATTTGAAGTGAACATTATAAATTACGTAGACCTACACCACAAAACTAGTTGAGGAAGAATTATTTAATTTTACCTGTAAGCATCCTCCAATTACGTGTCATCTGACTACCTTTCCAATCATGTGACGCCTGCCTGCAAAAGTTGAGCTAGTTGAATAACGTGTCCGCAGATCATTAAAAAGACTTAAATAATCTTATTTTCCATGTTTTCCAGAATTTAAGGTCTAAAACTGTCTCAAAGAAGTTCGACATTCATGCTATTTTTGTTCAATTGTATTTTGTCGAAAGAAGCCATAAACGCTTTCTCTGAGAAACATTTATTTAGCAACTGCTGGCAGATTATAGCAGGTGATTGTGACAGCTCCATGCGTTTACCTCACAGCAACACAGCTAATTTATTCGTTAGTTACCTTATAAGCTTCGTCTGTTTGTGAGTATTGTTTATAATATTTTATTTGTGTCCTTGCAGCTTTGTTTTCTGAAACATATTTCTTGTGATCAGTATTAAGTCGCGCATCTCTCAGTGCATCAAAGCAACGAAAATAACGACTCACTAATTGATCAGATAATCTCCACGTTCTCATTCTGTTTCATTAGCGCAGCGCATACAGTGTGGAGCCTATTACTTTTGAAATTTTTTTTCTATCGACTGAACAGCCAGGCTTTGTGGAGTTTCTTCTAATTAGTTTGAACTGCTGGTCGCGAGTGTGAAACAGAAGCCATTTAATTGACTTT
Organism: Umbra pygmaea; assembly: GCA_016801145.1. Lineage (NCBI taxonomy): Eukaryota > Metazoa > Chordata > Actinopteri > Esociformes > Umbridae > Umbra > Umbra pygmaea. The sequence continues at coordinate 6,458 of JACXGM010032582.1, read as the reverse complement.
GTAAATGTAAGAGAACTTGATTGAAGGATTTTCGACATGCCGAATCATCTCCACAATGGAGTTAAGTTCCGTTTGTCTTTCAACAGTATTTTGTTACAAAAACAACAAGTGTTATAGCTTTGACTGTTAATTTATTTTACTTAGGTATATTGTTAATAATTAGCATAGTTAATATTGTACTTTGGTCAGTTTATACAGGTTTTTAAAATGTTATTAAAAAATCATTGTTTTCTCTCACCCCCCCAAAAAAAGAATCGAGGTTTGTATCGAACCGTGGGTCAAAAATCGTGAGTTTGGTGTATCGTTACAGCCCTAGTCAGTACCTATCTAAAGTGGTTCATGGAAGGAAAAGCGGTGAACCAGTTGCAGGTTATTGGGTGGCCACGTGTGGTCCGATCAAACAGACGAGCTACTGTACCTCCAATTGCTGAAAAGGTTCATGCTGGTTCTGATAGAAAGGTGTCAGAACACAGTGCATCACAGTTTGTTGCATATAAGGGCGGCTGTTTGGCTGCAATAGGGGGACCTACACAATCTTAGGCAAGTCATAATGTTATGGCTGATTGCTTAATATTATATTTTTTGTTGGAAGGGTCTCCACTATGGAAATCATGTCTGGCAAAGCAGGCTGGCTGACAGGCTTTTAGAAAATAGCTGCCATGTAGACAGTAGAGTGGCTGTCTGTCTGATTGTCTGGCTGTCTGCCTGTTTGCTGTCTGTCTGACTGGCTAAGTGAGAATAGATTTCTTGTTTATCCAAGTCTGTGGATCTCAGTCATTCGAAACATAGAGTTTTGATTTAGATTCCACACACACACGTAAACACACACGCAAACACACACACAAATACACACACAAATACACAAACACACTAAACACACACAAATACACACACGCAAACACACACACAAATACACACACACAAACACACACACACAAACACACACACATTTTAACTCTTATTATGTGTCTATCCCCTGGATGAGTCAGTGAATGTTCATCCAGTAGCACTCCCCTACATGTCCAGCAGGCATCATGTCAGTGAATAGAGCTGACTGGGTGACTGATGCCTTCACTCCCATGTTATCTAGCCAGATACACCTCCATAGCTTGTACTTCAGATGGTCTGGGGGAGGGTGACAGTGGTAGGAAGGAGGAATTGCTTTGGGCGTCCTCGTGTGTCTCCCCAGAGGGGCTGCACGTCCAGACACCCACGTCTCATCTAGCTGTTCTCCGGGGCCACGCTCACGTCTTCTTATTAGATCATCAGCTACACATCCTTCATCTCTACATTCACCCTTAATGGACCCTGAATGTTATTTCATGATTAGTATTTTCTATGCACAGTATCTTATACATTACCTTCCATACCTAGAACCAGGTATTTTATACCTTTTATTCCTAGTAACATTCTATATCCAGTACAAGTTAACCCCATTCCTGCGTATTTATTACACGTGTTTTTGTTATTTTGGGGAGACTCATTGACTCATCTTGTAGCGAAATCATAAGTCAGCATTTCACTGTAAACGGCACAACTGTACTTGGCACATGTAATGAATATGATTTGAATGAATGTGGTCTGAAGTACAAGGTGGAGCCGGGCACCGTGTCTTTCACAGGGCTTCCTACTAACGGAGCAAACATGGACGCCTTCTGAAGAACCGTAAACATCATTCAAAACCAAATAATGTAAGTGTGTGTTTTCAAGGAGGGATCAACTTAAGTAAACCCACTGGTGGGAACTCTGTCTCGCAAGCTAGCAGCTGTGGTTCCAAGCACACGTACGCACGCATGCACACACGCACGCAAACACAAACACACACAGCACCTCTGAATCGAGATAAGGCCACACGTCTTCTGATGCTGAGCCAGGTCCTGGCATTTCTGATCCCTTTGTCTGAGCAGATCATAGATAAGTATATTTCCATTGTTACAACATTGGTCTGAGTTATTATACATTGTCAGTCTACATCTTTTCTCATTGGTTCAATCCATGTTTATCTAAGGTCTGGTGTAGACCTCTGGTGTAGACCTCTTCGACTGTAGAGTTCCTTTTTTACATTTTACAAGAATATAAACGTAATATTCAAAAACGACAAAAGGTTTTTATTGAGTTACAGTCCAAAGGAGTAAAGAGAAATGTTCACTAACACTTTGTTTAACGAATGCAACTAATAAAATATTTCTGTGATCTCATTTTTATTTTTGTTCAGTACTGTAAAACAGTTTATGGCATTTAGCAGATACTTTTATTTAAAGCTACAGTGTTACATATGGGTGGTCTCTGGAGAGGAGTACACTATCCATGCATACGCTGGTTTGTAGAGCAGAGCTGTATTAATTATCACTTTACTAGACAGAAGAAAGTGTTGGATCAGTGAGAGTTGAGACCTGGGAAGACCTTATAATAAGACATCAGTCAACTCACTTCGTTGAGTGAGCTTCCTTAAGTACTGGTGCGAGTCACTACCGACTTTCCCACTTCAAAGCAAATAACCCACCCACCAGATATTCTGCCATTCCAAGATGGCCGCCACATTAAAGGCAGTCCCCGGCTAAGTTGCGCTGAGTAATGCTGTCACTGGAAGGCGGCTGTGGTCGAGCGTCATCACCACTGCTCTTCCAGGAAAATGTCTAATCTAGTCTGTGAGTGTGTGGGTGGCATACAGGTCCTCTATCCAAATTCGATATAATCTCCCTCTGCTGCAGAAATAATCCCACAGCAATTGTTATTGTTATTTTTTTTTGGTTGGGGGGATTTCCCCAGTTTTTCAGCCTACCAATTTCGTCCAATTCCCCTTTAATCACTGGTGCGGGATGGTGGAAGATAACACTGTTCGTCCAACACGGAAGCCTGAAGTCGGTAACAATACAACCGTGATTGAATTCGCAGATGCCCGTCCTTTACACAAGAGAGCAACGTGTTGAGGTAATAGTGTCCGACTACTTATGCATCTACCCTGGGTAGCGCTGTACCAATTTTCCCCGCCCCTAGCAGCAACCCTGGAATTGCCGGGATGCCGTGACCAGGATTTGAACCCTTGATTGAGGTCACTTCTTTTCGAGCACATGCCTCTCTTTTCCATTGTTTCTAGTAAACATAACTTTTCCTAAAATAGAATAGTTTTAAAGCATTTGTTAACCTCAAATAATGATACATGATACATCTATCTGCATCTGTATTGTGCTAATCGGTGAGATAGGCACTGTTAAGAATGAACCTGGAACGAGACAGTATATCTAATTAACTACACATCCACGAAAATTGATAGCTACGTAATGTTTTTTCGTTTTTGTTATTAATATACATCCTTTCCCCCCAAAACCTAAACAAATGTTTTTTTTATCATTTTGATATGCCAATTACTGGTGTGGTCCATGAAGGCAAGGAAAAAAAAACATTTTGCGAATCAACAAATAGTTTATGAACAGTCTGGTTAGTTGAAGGCTGGGGTTGAGCAGGATTCCTTTCTCTATGGGTTGCTTTTTCCCTCAGTATTCATAACATTTTTACATTTTACAATTTAGCCATTTAGCTGACGCTCTTATCCAGAGTGATTTACAATAAGTACAGGGGCATTCCCCTGGAGCAAAAAAGAGTTAAATGCCTTGCTCAAAGACACAACAACATTTGGTAACAGTTGGGAATTGAACCAGTAACGTTCAAAATACCAACTTGACTCCATAACTACTGAGCCATCTGATGCCTTTTAATGAATGACTCCCTGCCACCTCAGAATATCATAAAGCCTCACCGCTTGCCGAGAAGACAGACTGGTAGGCAGGCAGTGCTCGTGCATATTCACATCCATTCGTTTGTGTTTGTGTGTGACTGTATACATGCATTTGATTGTAATAGCCCTTATTCTAGCACTGGGTCTAATCCACTGTTATCCTGCTACCATTCAGAATGACTCACATCGAGCAAACCTCTGCTTCCCTGTCAGAGTAGGAGTTAGATCTGCTGGTGGATGACTCAGAGCCTTATGTCTGTTCATGCTGACGATCATTCTACAGTGTGGTAATGAGTTGTTGCTCTCAGACTACTGGAGGGAAATGTGTTTGAAGTTGAGGAGCTACCCTGTCGCCCTACCTAAGTATGACGGCTGTCATGGAGGAATTACACTGTATAAACTAACCACCACCTTGGTTGATATACTTAGAGAGTTCAACCTTGGTACAAAGGGGAGCCTACGTTACTCCTACTCTGTCTAAAGAATCTGGTTATGAGAAGGCTTGGTTGGACTAAACGCAAGGTTGAAGTGAAGGTACTTGTTGTTCTTGAATAAAAAATGTTTGTGCAACGTGCTGAATATGCCATATCATATGTTGTGAATCACAGGATTGTTGTTTTCCATACTTTAGGAACCCTGTGGTACAACACGAGGCCTTTTCTGTAGTCTGTTGCCATGGTTGTTACAATGTCTTTGTCTTTGTGTCTTCTCGTTGGCATCTCCGCAGCTCACATTACAGTAACCTCTTAGCTTTTGGCTACCAAATCTGTTAGAGGTGCCAGTGCTTGGAAGGTAGCCACTTTGTGTCCCTGATATGATGGGGTATGGGGGATGGGGGGTATCAAAGCTGGTTTCAATGCAGCCATACAGGTCCTAAATGATGTCACTACAAAGATTTTTTGCTTTTTATTTTGATTTAACTAAAGCCTTTATAACGGTGAACCATTCCATCCTTGTGGTCTGGCAAAGAAGTACTGGTGTCTCTGACCTGTCCTAGACTTGGTTTAATAACTACCTCAAAGAGGAACTGCTTTCTCGGCCCTTACATGTCACCAATCTTTGGCCCCCCAATTTTCTCAATGTACATTAGCTTAAGTTGTGTTGCTGCCATTTTGTGTTTCTGCCAATTTGTGCTGCTGCTGTCTTGATGCTGTTCATTTGTGTTGCTGTTGTGTTGATGTTAAGTTGTGTTGATGTTGTGTTGATGTTGTGTTGATGTTAAGTTTTGTTTATGCCATGTTGTTTAAGTGATGATGTTAAATTGTGTTGCTATGAAGTTGTGTTGCTGTCATGGTTTTCTGCTGCTAAGTTGTGTATGTGTTAAATTGTGTTGCTATTAAGTTGTGTTGCTGCTAATTGTGTTGATGTTGTGTTTATGCCATTTTGTTTTGCTGCTAAGTTGTGTTGATGTTTCATTGTGTTGCTGCTAAATTGTGAGGTCTCTCTTCATGTGTGATTGAGGTGTTGTGTTGTGCTCTACTCAGTTTGATCTCATGTTTGTTGGACCCTATTCACACTGGATGTCATTTGGCCTTTTTTGTAATAATTGTTTATAAAAATAGTTACTATATAGCATCTGAAAAGAGTAGGCGGATTTAACTTTAACAACTCTAATCAGAGGGATTTCAGTAAACCTCCCATGTTGGTCCAGTACATTTGATCACTGGGAGAATACAATTTCACTTCAGATTGCCACGAAGGTAGTTACGTCACACAACGTGTTACAACTGGCTAAACAGAGATGTTACACTTTTAGCTTGTTTAAGAAAAGCATCAATAGTAAGGCAAGGTTCTTTTGTTTCATTACACTGCAGATCAGCTGTCCCATATGGAGAAGAATGGGAAGTTTCCGTTACTAAGCGATGACTGGTCTGAAGCGTAATGATGTTTGAGCGGTGGTTGGTTGTGCTATCATGATAATTCCCAGTAGAATCCATTACTGTGGCCTGTGGCTAAATATCTGTTTTTGCATTAGCCTAGTCCAACCTCTGTGTTTTTGGTGAAACAAATAAGATCAGGAGAAGTCCGGTTCAAGATCAAATTGGCTTGAGTATGTCCACAATTGTTGGCAAGATGACCTAGTTAGACCTGGGATCAGGCTGGTTGTGTGTGTGAACGCCGGGCAGCCAGCTCTGATCTATGGCCCACCCACATGGAAGCAGCAACAACTTGAATGGGAGAATGAAAGAATGCTGTGTTTTCCCTCTGTCCGTCATCATGCTTTCTCTGCCAGGACTCAGTCTAACGTCTGCGGTTATTTACTGTGGTTGACTGAAGTTTAACCCATCTGAGTAATTTTTATAGTTTTTTTTGGGTCTTTTTTATTTGTACGCTGGTGCAGGTGTGTATGTGCCCTAGACCAAGGTATTGTACTGGCTTGTCTACAAAAGCATAAGGCATTAAAAATGGATCAGGAATTTCTGGTTCTAATTTTATGGCAGCCTCAGACCCCCCTCCCTTACCCAGAGAGAAAAATGCCACAAATCAGAAATCAGTCTTCCAACAAACCCACCCACTGTGTCAGGAAAAGCTGCATTGAACATGTTATTATATTTAAGAGACACTAACACACACTCACACACACACACTGAAGCCCAGGTCTCACTGCCCTGTGGGCCAGAAGAAGATGACCTTTGACAGGAATGAGGAAGTGTTACAGGGAGGTCTGGATCAGTGTTACAGACTAATGTAGGACTACTAGGTGACAGGGAGGTCTGGATCA
>JACXGM010032581.1:0-12581 GCA_016801145.1 Umbra pygmaea | reverse complement strand
GCTAGGAGTTCACCCAAATGCCCTGATTATAGGCTAGGAGTTCACCCAAATGCCCTGATTATAGGCTAGGAGTTCACCCAAACACGAGGACACAGAACTCCTAGCATGAAAGTGTGGAATGCTGGGTGAAATATGGCCGCCCACCATGACGCGTTGCTCCTCTCCCCCATGGTCTCCCCCCTTCAGTCACCCTTAACAACAGGCCTATGTAGTTGAGGTATTGCCCAAATAATGGCCAAGTTACAGTCAAGGCTTTAAAGAAAAAAAATAGAATGGTTGATTGTTTGTTGAAAATTGTGCAGTCATTTTACTTAAAGACAATCCCAATTCGGCACAGTGCAACATCTGTGATGCATGTATTTCTTGCATTGGAGGATGCACTACAAATATGATTAAACATTTGCCGAATCGCAAAAATTTAGGTGAATAATGACGTTACTCAGATTTGTTTCTCTCATAGATAGATTTAACGTTACGCAAATTGCTAACACAAGTAATGTTAGCAAACCTACTGCTGCTATCGTTCAACTGCAGCCTGAAACTCCATTCACGTTAGCAGTCAATGGAAAAATAACAGCGGAGAATGTGGAACACAAACGTTACAGCTTATGTGGTGAAAAAGCTGCACCACTTTGTGTGTCCAGGCCTCCTCTACATCTATTGGAACTGGTGTTCTCAACTGCCGGAGACACAATATGGGCTGAACGTTCGTGCATACTGCCTGACAAGGCAATTTGACCTGTTTTAACTCCAGTTATCAAAGAATCGGCATCGAGAATCGATAAGAACCGGAATCAAAATAAATAATTGGAATTGGAATCAGAATTGTTAAAATCAAAATGATGCCCAACCCTAATTAAGAGTATACTTCACTGGAACTAAGGGGCCTATCCCATACACTGAAATGAAGGGGCCTATCCCAAACACTGGAACTAAGGGGCCTATTCCAAATACTGGAACTAAGGAGCCTATCCCAAACCTTGAAAAACAGTCCCAAACCATTATCCCGCCTCCACCATTAATACTGGTGTCCACATGCTTTTTGATATATGGTTTATTTACACTGTGGTAACTTCCTAATGCCAAACAGCCTAATAACATACATTGTGTTATCTGCTAGAATGTTCCATTGCAGTTTATGTATAGCAGTGTCAATGGCAGTAGCCATACTGAAGGGTGATTAGGTAAATACTATCAACTTTTCATCAGGGCAGATTAAACATAGCTTGAGGAATTCAAAAACATCGGTATTCAGACCAGTTTTAACTTGATTCTGTGCTTAGCTCAATGCACATAATGTACACACAACATACCATACAGTATTACATACATTATCTAAATCAAACAAGATCGTAAAAAATCAGTGACAAACAGAAGATTGTATGTTTTGGATCAAGATCTCGTAAAATGTCACAAAGCCCTATCTCTTTGATTTATTGGTTGAAATAGCTTGTATAACTTGCCAGCTGGTTTATATTTCCTCTTAAAGGGCCCGTAAACATTACATACCACCAAAAAATGTATTGATATGTACAAGATCTGTACAAACATTTAACTGTCAAGCACAGTAAACACATCTAAACAAAGAAGCTTAAAAGAAACAGAAAGACAAAATGAGAGCAGAAGAAAGACATATTTTTTAGATGCACCTGTACCCGTCCTAATGTAGCTACATAAAGCAAAATAGCACCCTATTAATAATTTACAAATGTTACACATTCCCACCAAAATCTGACCATGGATTTTAGTGAGGACTTCAATTTCTTCACGTTTTTTTTGGGCTGTTGGCACTGTGGTATTCAAAGCTGGTTTCCAAACTGATAAGATATTCCCAAGAAACACACAAACATTGCTTTTCCCTGGAAACTCTTCTACTTCCGCTCCAGTTAAAGCGCATCAGTCATTTTGTGTTGTGCCTTTGATATGCCTGCATTGGGAAGAAAAATAAACAAGTAATCTCCCAATCCTTTATTTATTTTAGGTGAAAAGATGTTTGTATACAAATATAATTTGTAAAATGTACCATATAGTGAGTTAAGCTATTCCACATTGGAATTTTTGACTGGGATTTGACAAGTTAATATTTTACGCTTCTATTTCGCCATCATCCCAATTCAATCACAAAGGTGACTTGAATGGGTTAAAGCCTTTATCTGAAGTGGTGAGGAAGGAGGGCGAGTGAGGAGAAGAGAGGGAGTCCTAAAACATACATTTTTGTTGTAAATTTATCATCTGTTTCTATGTGAGGCAGTGCCAGGGGTTGCTGGTGCGAGACCACGTAGCCATAGAAAACATAAAGAACAAATGTCCAATACCCCAGCCGGTTCAAGTTATATTGGAGCAACGGCACAGAACCCGTTTAATCTATTTCTTCTTGCACCAAAGAGTAAAGCTCCCTAAGCTTTTTATGTCTACCTTGGTGATATCACTGTTGTAGAAGGACAAAAGGGTGCTGAGTATTCAAAATGAAAACTGAGGTAAAGATTATATTAATTCCTGCAAAAGTAGTCCTGTATTCTGTCCACCCATTGCAGTTTGTTTCTTTTGTGCACTAGAAGGGCCCGGTCGAGATGTGTTGAAGCAGTGAACTAAAAAGAGAAAGGGTCAGAGGTCAGCAGGCCAGTTGCCTCTCAGCCCTGTTACCAACATTGTGTGTGTGTTATCCATGACAACAGTCAGTGAATCCCTCAAGCCCCACCCCACTTACACTGGGAGCATACCATGTTCACATGTTGACCTCTTGAAATGGATTCGATGAACTCTGAGACACACCTTTACTTGCAGTTCATGTTCCTCTTTCATAATAAAACAAGGTTTTAATTAACCGTGCATTCAATTCAAAATATTTTGATTTGGCATTTGTACGCGTAATTTGAAAGGATTTTATAAAAACAAAGTCATCCGTGAATGTGAAATAGTTTTCCTGTCAAAATGTTTCTTCTAAGATTACGCTCTAAGCGTTCATGCTTTTTCCCTTAGCAACATTTTGTCTTTGGTAATTTGTGACCCATAACTGTAACAAATCTGTGTAAAAACACACTTTTGGCCTTCAATAGAATTTCATTAACCATCTTTGTTGACAGTAAAAAGGCTGGGGCCACGCTTGAGGGGATGTCCTTATGGACAAATCCAAGGTAAGTGAGATCCAGGGATGGGTGGAATGTGACCAGGAGGGGCTGGTTAACACTGTGCTGGGCAAGTCAATCAACATCCAGTCCAATGGGGAGAGGGAGTAATAGGGGGGCGGGGGGGTTAGACAAACGCGAGAGCCGCAGGTAACAAGTTTATGCGGTGTACGACTGACTCCTCTCTACCTCCACACCCCCTGCTCATTCATCTCGTTCACTCATCCTTTTGTCCTTGCTGCATTCCTCCCATCCCTTGATGAGTGGCGCTGTCAATCCGTAGCCACTGGTTTCTCTGCACAAGCAAAACTCCTCTCAGACTTCAGATTTTGACAAGAGCGCATTTCTCCTGCTTTAAGGGTCGTTTGTTCTGAAATGGGAGAAGGTTGAAGGGAGGCCCCACCCCGACTGACTCTGTGGCTGGACTAGCTCCACTATCAGCCAGATCATCCGTACCATTTTGTAATCAAATTGTAAAAAAACCATTTTCTTCACTGTGAATTAAGTGCAAAAGTTGACAATTTTTCTCAGTAAATATATTTCCAAAGGTGCTATTGACATTACATTGGTAACAACCCAAGTAATCATACATACAAAGAAACCAAAACAAATAGGTTTTAGAAATGAAGTTGTGAGGATCAATGTGAAATGAAACAGGGATAACGTATTGAACACATGAAGAAAGGGAGGTGGAAAAAGGCATGGAAGTGAAGACAACAGCAGAAAACCATCAGTAATTAAAAAGCAATCCAGCCCCCTGTCAGTGATCATTAAAATCAGCTTCAATTCCAACTGATGGACTACAAAAAGGTCTCATTGCCAAAGTGTCACACAAGACACATCTCATGATGGGTAAAAGCAAAGAGCTGTCTCAAGACCTTCACAACCTAATTGTTGCAAAATGGCATTGGTTATAGGTGCATTTCTAAGCTTCTGAATGTTCTATTGAGCACTGTTGGGACCATAATACGGAAGTGAAAAGACAATCACTACACCATAAATTTGCCTCGACCAGGTGCTCCTTGCAAAATTTCTGACAGAGGAGTGAAAAGAATAATCAGAATAGTTGTCCAAGAGCCAAGGACCTCTTGTGGAGAGTTTCAAAAAGATCTGCAATTAGCAGGTAAAGTTGTCTCAAAGAAAACAGTAAGTAATGCACTCCACCGCCATGGCCTGTATGCACGCTAACCATGCAAGACTCCCTTGCTGAAAAAAGCATGTTGAAGTTAAAGTTTGCTGCACAACATTTAGAAAAGCCAGTGAAATACTGGGAGAATATAATGTGGTCAGATGAGAGCAAAATTGAACTGTTTGGATGCCATAATACATACCATGTTTGGAGAAGTAATGGCACGGCACATCACCCTAAAAACACCATATCAACAGTGAAGTTTGGAGATGGGAACATCATGGTGTAGGCCTGATTATCAGCAGCAATTTCAGTGTGGGCCTGCAATTTCACATAATTGAAGGAAGGATGAATGGGCAAATGTACCGAGACATTCTTGACAAAACGTTGCTGCCATCTACCAGGATGATGAAGATGAAATGAGGGTGGACATCTCAGCAAGACAATGATCCCAAACACACAGCCAAGGAAACTTTCAATTGGTTTCAAAGAAAGAAAATAAAGCTGCTAAAATGGCCCAGCCAATCACATGACTTAAATCCCATTGAAAATCTATGGAAAGAACTGAACATCAAGATTCAAAGAAGAGGCACACAGAACCTTCAAGATTTGAAGTCTGTTTGTGTGTGAAGAAAATCACACCAGAGCAATGCATGCGACTGGTTTCTCCATACAGGAGGCGTCTTGAACCTGTCATTACCAACAAAGGCTTTTGTACAAAGTTTTGTAGTAAGCATGTTTAATACTTTTTACCTGTTTCATTTCACATTATTACACAATTACACAATTTCTGAACTTATTTGTTTTGGTTTCTTTGTATGTATGTGATTTCTTGGGATGTTACCAACATCTGGTGAAAATTTCATGTCAATAGCAAAAAAAACGTGTTCAACAATTATTTCACCGGAAGTATATATAGTCTTTTATCAATATTTGGATATTCACTAAGTTATCACTGTCAGCTGTCTGCCCCAGCATTTTGGAGTTGAAATTATAGTGGCTTAAAAATATTTTGACAAATGAACATACTCATGAATAAAATTTTGAGTTTTACAGTTTTTTCCAATTGCTAACACACAAAATGCATAATTTGGCTCATTGTGTCAACACTCAACACACAAGAATGTTTTACACAACACTTGAAGATTAACATTGAACTGCCATGTCAAAACTGCCATTCTGCAATCAAAACTTAACACTTTGACTTCAAAAGGCCCTCTTCAGATTGATAGGGAACACACATGCACATGAACAATAAACAGTCAAAGAGACACAACACAATGGTCAACTTTACTCAAGACACTTCTGTCATTTGTAGTTTTTAAACCGTTTTTATTTCCAAAACCAAGCCTCAGTGATATATTGTACAGGTAGTAAAACAACTCCCATTACAAGTCAGGGATCACTCCGTCGATTGGGGTCGGGCCACGTCACCTCGTCCACATCACAGGCGATGTTCTCCCTTGCCAGGCAACGGGAAAATATCGCCGGGCGTGGCGTATCCACTCGTGGATCGAGCCCACCTCAATGTCTCCGCATGCCTCCTCTATTGCTCGCAGGAGCAGCACGCGTGCATGTGTAGGCGGTCATAGACCTTTCACCGCCATGCCGAAAATAATTCCCGTATCAGGTTGAGGACCGGGAAATAAGGGGGCAGGTACAGCACCATGAAATGGTTGTGGTTGGCGAATTAGTCCCGGACCAGAGCAGCCCGGTGGAAACTGACATTATCCCAGATGACAACGAACATGGGCTGCCCTGGTTGGTCCTATGTGACCGCGGCATGTAGTGCATGCAGAAATGTCAGTATGTGTGCAGTGTTGTAGGGACCCAGGGTGGCATGGTGGTGGAGGACCCCCTGACCACTAAGGCTGCACACATCGTGATGTTGCCCCCGCACTGCCCGGCGACATTCTCGATGGCCCTTTTCAAACTGTATTTAAACAGATTATATAGAATCTACTTCTCAACACTGTGTCCTCCCTAACTGTGTTGGGGCCCACGTCACTGGTGTTGATGATCACTTTTTCTGCCTAGCAACTCCAGCTGTGCATCAACTTGTTGTTGCTTATTTTATGGGATTTTGTCTGTCAAAGCACTTTGTGGCAACAGCTGTTGTAAAATGCTTTATAAATGGTATTTCATTGATTGCAGTTCTTTGGACTTCATGTTGACAGTTAACATAAACAGATTCAAAATGCAAAGGCCACACCTGAAATCAAATCTAGACCTTTCATCGGCTAACAAATTAATTAATCAGGGAATGACACACGCCTGACCATGGTACAGCTGAGCAGCAAATTCTCCAAATACTTTTGGACCTTCAAAAAATAGTGGACCACATAAAAAAAGTGCTGTAATTCTAACACCATTCACCCAAATTGGAATGTCTGCACTATGAGTTCATATTAATAATTAAATTTCAGATCCAATATGCTGAAATCATAATAACTTAGTCACTGTCCTAATATTAATAAACCTAACTGTATATATACATAGCCTACCAGTAATATGTTTTAGAACACCCAGGAATTTACACCAGTTTTCATAACAATTGCTACCTTCATTAACTAAGGTGGCATTAAACTGTTCAGAAATTATAGTCATAACATGATTAATTATAGGTGAGCTGCAGGTTTCATTATTAGGGCACTGGATTAATGAATACAAAAAATGTGGCTTTGCCGATGTATGTTAATCTTTTAGGAACTTGCATATTGAGAGGTTGAAAACATAAAAATGCTGTAAATAATAAATAATTCACAACTAAAAAGTAATGTATATTAAGGATGAAATATTGTCAATAGAAATGTATATATATATTTTTTTAAGTTCATGAAAGTCGACCTGCCTGTAGAAATGAATTGAAAATCACATAGTGCATCTTTAAGTTGTTGAATGAAGGATGCATATGAAACATCTGGACCCCGTAGGGTCTGCCGCACTGCAAAAAAAATGGGTCCATCCTGTATATCAAAACCAACATAAACTACATCAAGGTTTACTAGCCTTACAATGACCTCCCTGCTCATACCATATTTAAGCAGCATGTTTACATACAGATTAAATCCAGCTTTATTTGTGTTATGTTGTTTAAAAAACTTTGATGTAAATATAAGTGAAACAATCAGTCACACCAGCAAATAAAGTGACATTTACAACAATTTTGTCCATGGAATAAGACGTTGAGAAAAAACATCCCTAAACACCCAGCCTAGGGATAGTGGTGAATAAATTGTATACATATGGTATAAACTACAATGTAATGAAAAACCGAAAGGTAAAAAGCTATCTAGATCGCTTAAAGGTTTATTAAAATCTTAATAACAAACATCTAATCAAAATTGTTTAGATGACTTGTAAGTTATCTGATTGGCTTCTGGCATAACGATATGACTTAATCTATCAAACAAAAATGGAAAATGTGACAAGAAAAGGAAATATACTGGAATAAGCTATTTACTATATAGTTTATATACTGACAAACTATAACAAGGAACCCAGCTTTGTCAATGGAGACAGTGTTGAGAGGCCTGCATACCTGGATGTTAAAACACAAAGATTTACTGAGGGATATGGTATATTAGAATGAATAAAACATTTTTATACTATAAAGTTTGGACTGGTACTGTATATTGTGGGAATGGATGGAGGGTTATGGACTACCTTTCTGTAAAGACGAGAGTTCAAAAGAGGAAAGAAGCAAAAGAAGTTAAAGCAAATGGAAAGATATGAAAAGAAGACGTGAGCGGTTTGTCATGGTGAGTCAAGTGAACCACAGTGAAGTGTTCACCAAAGATGAATTAGCTGACTGGAAGTGGACAGTGAAGAGAGGAAGACAAAATGTAGCAATGTAAGTGGTGAGTCAAGTGGACCACAGTATGGCGTTAACCACAGTGTTCCCACCCACAGAGTAGTTGAACAGATAAACAGTTGTTATGTCATGCAGGATTCTCTGAACATATACAAACAGGTTCAGATGATATAGACTAAACCCTTTCAGAGCCTTACAGTATACTAAATACTGTAGCTATGTTTACAGACCGTTTCTAAACATGGACAGTTATAATGTTCAATAAGTATTTGATCTCTATGTTTATATACTTCAATACGTATTTGATCTCTATGTTTCAGGGGGAGATCTACACTCCATGTTTCAGGGGGCAAATAGGCGGATGACAGGGTAGAGGGTGAGTGATTAGACACCAACCGAGTAAATTAACCTGCTCATGGAGGGAAGTGGAAACGTGTAGCGTGCATCAATTGTTAGCTGTGTCACAGTGGGCTATTCTCTGTCCGGCTAGTCTCACTCTAAAATGGGAAAGCACCTTAGCCGCTACTCTATATTTAGGCTTTCACACGGCCGTACTCTGTGTCAACCCCTCCAGAGTTGCTGAAAGGGCGGGAAGTGAGAAGGGAAATGACAGAGTCCCCCTCCCAAACAGGGACTGGCTGGTAAGTGGACCTCGCTGCTTTTGCCTGAAATATGCAGCGAAGAACTTGGCTAGCTTGTGTGAAGGCCGGGACTTGAAAGCTGAAGCAATATCACAGAGCCATGCCAGGGATCAGGAGGGCTTGGCGGACACTGATAGAGGACTAGAGACGGAGGGATGGAGGGCAACGCAGGACAGAGGGAAAGAGGCCCCTGGTTCCTGATGACCACTGGGCCTAGATAAAGCTGGTGGCAGCGAGTTGATCTGGCAGAAAATAAATGGAATACGTTTTGGAAGGTGAGAGGTGAGACTGCTGAAACCTGGTTAGCAGATCTAGGGGATCCACTGATATGTTGGTACCGTATGTTGTCGTCTACACGCTGATACTAGTGCAGCTTGGCATGAGGCTCGTGAACTGAAACAAAAACAATGATTTATTTTATGATGACTTCAGCTGAGGCTCCTCATGGAATGAAACAACCAGGGTTGTGTTCACTTTTAGTGTGTTAGCAATCGGGAAAAACTGTAATGGGAATTGAGAGGGGAGACTAAATGAAAAATAAATAACTAAATAAATTAAGCGTCTTGTTTTTTATGACCTGAAGTGTTCCTATAGCTATCAAACTTCAACCAGATAGTGTCAAAGTATACACACAGACCTATATAGTGCTCCATAGCACAGTGTTACATACGGAATATATAACCTTGATGCTCAGTGGAAAACCTATGACAACTGACCATTTATCATAGATGTACACTGAACAAAAATATAAATGCAACACTTTTGTTTTTGCCAGCATTTATCTTGAGCTGAACTCAAAGATGTAAGACTTTTTCTATGTACACAAAAGGCCTATTTATCTCAAATATTGTTTACAAATCTGTCTAAATCTGTTTTAGTGAGCACTTCTCCTTTGCCGAGATAATCCATCCTCCTCACAGGTGTGTCATATCAAGATACTGATTAGACAGAATGATTAATGCATGTGTGCCTTAGGCTGGCCACAATCAAATCAAATGATTTAAAGCGACAACAGGTGGATTCAGCTCCGCAGCCTAAGGAATTACAAACAACTTAGCAAACAATGCTAGTCTGCATCTTCAGCAGGGAGTTTCTGGTCCCATCATGGTCTAGCTCAGTGGTTCCCAACACTGCACAAATTCTATGCCTATACCAGACCGCGCAAGCCCCGTTTCCGACTCCCTGTTAGAAAAATCCATTTAATATATATTGTTCCTAGATGGGGAACTTATTAGATAGTAAACTGATAAGAACATATGATTCAAATTTTTCATTATCCAATACAGCCATATGGGACCAATGCTCAACACATTACACACAATCATTCGCGACTTAACCAAGACCATGCTGACATGCTACTTTTGCTCTCCAAAGACCTTGAACTAGCCAAGAAACGGTGCGCAATGTTGTGAAAAAAAAACATGTTTATCTTGTTAGCTGAATGGCTGCACAGCTATATCCACCGTTTTGTTTTGCACTGTTGTTTGTTTTGTACAGTACCTTTTGAAAAGCTGTCTGGAAGGTGTCTGGGGAGTAGTTGTTGCACTATGAGCATTAATTGCACTTTATTATGTTGTTCTATGCTATATCGCACACGTTTTTATATCTTATGACATTTTAAGTATTTTAATAAAGTGTTTCAAGTTCAAGTAATTGGAACCTTAGAAAATATTATTTTTTACCATAGTATTGAAATTGGCATAGAGATTTGTGTAATTTTACTGGTATTGGCACCGCCTACTGAATCTTTGGTATAGTGACACCCCCTAACTGGAACAGGGTTACTAAAACACTGATCAAGTTCATTATATACAGCTCTGGAAGAAATTTAGAGCAAATTTGTCTAAAATCGACCTAAGTGAAAACCTCTGGAATGTGATCAAGAGGAAGATGGATGGTCACAAGCCATCATAGCAAAGCTGAGCTGCTTGAATTTTTGCTCCAGGAGTGGCATAAAATCACCCAACATCAGTGTGAAAGACTGGCGGAGAGCATACCAAGATGCATGAAAGCCAATTATTATTGTAAGACAATTATTATTATTACACCAAACTTTGATTTCTGAACTCTTCCTAAGTTAACACATTAGTAATGTGTTGTATATAATTTATTACAAACAAATTTTCTGTGCATTAAAGGTCTGACATCACGGAATCTTTTTTGTTATTTTGAACAGTTATCATTTTCTGCAAAAAAATGCAATCTTTTTATTTAGAATTTGGAAGAACTGTTGTTAGTAGTTTATGGATTCAAACAAAATGTTAATTTTACTCAAACACATTCATATCTATCAACTGTAAAACCAAAGGAACTTTCTTTTTGCAGTGGTCTTAATTTTTTCCAAAAGCTTTATGTTGTCAACAGTAATGTTGTTAGTTGAACATCAATGTGGAAGGCAAGACAGAAACCATTTTCAAAATCTGTTTATTTAACCAGTTTCATATAAAGAACATGCCTAACATAGGTAATGGAAGAAATAGGCTATATAAAAGTCCATTCCTAAAAACATTTAGTCCCTGACTAGCAAACCATATACAGTACATCCTATCTAACATACGGCACACTGACTCACACACACATTAAAAGTTCAGGTTGACACACACAACAACACACACACGCGCACGCACACGCGCACGCACGCACGCACGCACGCACACACACACACACACACACACACACACACACACACACACACACTGGCTCAGGCCAATCGGAGTGGGAGAACATACTGGACAACCACTCGCATTTAAAATCAAACAATAAAAATATAAGGTTCTGTGCATGGTTTTTCCAACTTGCCTACTTAAAACTTGTGTACATGGCAGAAAAATATCTGTCCATGCTTTTCAACAGGTGTGACCTTAATTGCTTCATTATTCAATCAGATCAGAAGATTGAACATGATCTGAGCAGGTGATGCGAAATAGATTGGTCTCATGTGCATCAGCTGGGGAAATCCTCACTGGAAAGCGAAAAGAGCATAATGAACAAAGCACTGTATAAATTGTCCCCCAAAAAATAACACCAGATTTTGAAAAGAAATCACAGCACAAGGGTTGAAAACATCTTGTCTAGCTACTCCCTCAGGTGGGGTCGGGCATCAACAAAACCTGAGGATGTCAATGGAGTGACATGCGCTGATCTGACTCACTGCAGTGGGTAACAAAGTTTGGCATGGAAGCCCTCCGACTGTCCCAAACTTGGTGGAAGGTGCTGTGATGACATCACAGGATTGGGTAGGAGATCACACAGAAACAAACAGGATACCAAACATACAACCGTGTTATGGGGATTGTCAAGAGGACTTTTAAAAGGAGAGATATTTGAAGAGATTTGTCACATCCAGCCCAGTGAGGGTGGTTCCCCGGAAATTAGAGCAACTAGTGGAGTCAAAGGTTATATGACACCATTGATGTGTGACAAAACGAAACGTCCCATATTTTCTAATTACATTACAAATGTCTCTGGGTTTGAAAGTTGGTGGAAAATTTTGGGATAATATAAGTACACAACTAAAAAATATATATAACGGAGGTTATATATGACCTTGCGCCTTATCTTGCCCAGGTCACGATTGCAAATGAGAACTTGTTCTCTATCGATTAACTCGTTTAAATAAAGGTGAACTAAAAAGATAATAATAATAATAATCTGCTTCAAGGTTCGATGTGTTGTGCCTTCAGAGATGCTCTTCTGCATATCTTGGTTGTAACAAGTAATTATTTCAGTTACTGTTCTCTATCAGCTCGAACCAGTCTGGCCATTCTCCTCTGATCTCTGCCCTCAACAAGGCATTTTCACCACTAAATTGATATTTTCTATTTTTTGGACCATTCTCTGTAAACCCTAAAGATCATTGTGTGGGAACATCC
>JACXGM010032580.1:0-12580 GCA_016801145.1 Umbra pygmaea | reverse complement strand
AGTGATGGTCTGGGGTGCCATGTCAGCTGCTGGTGTTGGTCCACTGTGTTTTATCAAGGGCAGGGTCAATGCAGCTAGCTATCAGGAGATTTTGGAGCATTTCATGCTTCCATCTGCTGAAAAGCTTCATGGAGATGAAGATTTCATTTTTCAGCACGACCTGGCACCTGCTCACAGTGCCAAAACCAATGGTAAATGGTTTACTGACCATGGTATTACTGTGCTCAATTGGCCTGCCAACTCTCCTGACCTGAACCCCATAGAGAATCTGTGGGATATTGTGAAGAGGAAGTTGAGAGATGCAAGACCCAACACTCTGGATGAGCTTAAGGCCACTATCGAAGCATCCTAGGCCTCCATCACACCTCAGCAGTGCCACAGGCTGATTGCCTCCATGCCACGCCGCATTGAAGCAGTCATTTCTGCAAAAGGATTCCCGACCAAGTATTGAGTGCATAACTGAACATACATGTGATAGAATTTCCATATATGGTGCATTATACTCTTCAGTAAACATGTTCAGACTAAAGGGATGCCCTATACCTGTACCTTGAGTGTCACTTTAAGTATCTAGCAATAAGTTAATCAATAATAAGTATCTAGCAATTTGTTAATGAATGTATAATCACACACTGATAACTGATAACTGATATTGTAATCAGCACAACTATGAATTATTATGGGCACAGATGTATTGGAAATATATTAAGCTACAATGAAATGCATTGAAATACCATTAATACCAATATTTTCTGATTGTGCAGAATATTTTCTGATGGTCTACACAAATTAACATAACTGGATGATCAATTACATCATGGGATGAAACAAGTGATAGATAATATTGGAGAAAGTACAGGCTCATGCAGAACTGCCCAAATGATTAACATATAGGAGGGATGAGTGATGTAATGGTCAATATAAAAATGGATGCTCAGCATTGAGAGCTCAGTCTTTTTTTGCAAAAGAAACTCGGCTTTATGGGTCTTTAATAAAGTATATTTTGGATCACAAGAACTGCTGCTTCGACTTATTCTTTGAAAAGAGGGGAACAGATTTTTCTCTGCCACAATAATCTTGGGAATTAACCTATATCCTATTTGATGGGGGGCGATGGATAGGGGCGCTGGCCCAAAAAAGATTGAGAACCACTAGGAGGGCTATAAGGAGGACCCAAGCCCTTGGAACATGCTTCAAGACCACCTGGCCTGATGACTCCTTTCTGTTTCTCTCCTGTGTCCACCTCGCTGTGCTGGTGCCCTTCATACTGCTGTTGGTGAGCATGTTTTCTGCCTGGCGTCTCCAGCTGTACCTCTCCAGATCACGTCCCGTTTTCCCTGTCCAAGTCCACTGGATTTTGTTGAAGCCACCCAAAGACTATGGATGCTACAGCACACTCATTCCCATGTCATTTATGGACAATAATTGAACACTGATAAACCAAAACAGACAGATTCTCAATGTTGCTGTTTCCATCACTTATTATACAGAAACCTTGTGCATCTGCATGTTCATATACGTTTTTCACCTCATTCCATACTAAGCTGACTAAATAATCATTTGTTTAATTTAGCATAATTGTAGTCTGTTTTGTTTGTGTGTGATTCGGTTTCCGAGGAGCATCTCATTGGTTTGCTTGACTTAAGTCATTTGGATGAATACATTACAACACAGCTATAGAAACATTTGCGTGATGGAGGTTACAGTCCTGAAATCATAATCAGCTAGTTATGAGGGTTATGATGGTTATGATGCTCCAGTGTGATCTTGGGTGTTGTGCAGATATAATTGCAAAATAAGATAGGCAGGGATATTACAGCAACATTCTGTCTGAGGTCTCAGAGAGCAGTAATGGACACAGAGGCTTCAGGGCTTTTAGTGTAGATGCAAAAGCATCATTTTTTTAAATAGGTAAATTCCTTTGAAAGATTATTGGTGTCTTGAAGCTGGCAAATTCTATTTTGCAGGCTCACTGTGTAGATCTCTGCAGTGCTGGGGAGGTCATCAGTTCCTCTTTGAAGAGTTTAAAATATATCAGAGATGAAATGTGGAGTCATTTTGAGGTAGTAGATAGCCCTACCTCAAAAAGAAAGAGAACAATGAGCAAACAGCTGACAGACAACATTGTTCATTCATGCAGACTCTGATTCAGCTAATACCCACAGTCGCCAGTCAAAATTAAACTTGTAAATATTCTGGATAGGGCAATTGATGAACTGGAAAAGAGATTTTCAAGGATAAATAGCTGAGCAGTTCAGAGAGGGAACCTGTGTGATGTCGGTCAGACAGCTGCGCAGTTTGGACACACCTGTCAGCAATAATTTCCTCATTAGAGATTCAGCTGCCATATAGGCTAATGCGCTCACCCAGTCTGGCGCATCGGTTGATTGCTTCTGTTTGTACTGCTGTTGGTTTGGCCTGGTGTGTTCGTTTGGGCTTCTTGTGGGGGATTTGGCTCAGTTTTTCCTGTGTTTTTGTTGTTTCCCCTCATGTGGTGAGGGGGTTGGTTACTGGCCCAGATGAATGGGATTGCGCACCCATTTTTCTCTTCTGGTCTGATTGGACAGTTACAATGAGTTTTGCTATGATGGTTGGGTGTTTGACTGTGGCTGGAGGTGCTTGAATTCTGCCATGGCAGCCATGTTCTCTGCAATCTTCTGAACTGCAGTGAAGATAGTTTCAGGTTGGAGATTTGACAGACATTCAGCTCTTCAAATCTCTATTGCTCTTAAACAAAACGTTCAAGTAATTTTTTTTTTCTTACTTTGATGAAAAACGACTCTATAATATTGCACAGTTCACATTTAGCCATTTTTGCACCAATTGAAAATATTACGAGTCATGGAGGATCAACAGCTCTGTACCGGAGCAGACAACAGAAAGCGAGGCGATCTCAGCGCTGGTATTGTGGTTCAATGTGTCATGAAAATGCAGCCTTATTCTTTTCATATTCAAGCTTCAATGGGTCCTAGAATTTCTGTACAATCTCTATAAAAATGATATATTTTGACTCAGGGGAAGGTAGAGAATCTTGCACACCTTCTGCTTTTTCAAAAAAATGCTAAAAATAAATTGTAAACATTTAGCTTCAACAGCATTTTCAGTGAGTAAGTCATGACTCTATAAAATACAGTTGTAAGCAAAAGTTTAGGCACCCCTTTCTGTTTAATCTAATGAACCTCATTTCAGTACTGAAATATTCCTGTATCCTTCAGTTATTTGATTGATCAAAATGAAATTGCTGATCCAAACACCCAATTATTTAAAATGAAAATCATGGAAATTGTCAGGGGTGCTTAAACTTTTGCATACAACTGGAAATATTCTGACTCGGGGGAAGGTGGAGAACGTTGCACACCTTCTGTTTTTTTCAAAAAATTGCAAAGAAAATGGGACCAAACTTTTGAGCTTCAATATCGTTTTCAGTGAGTAAGTCATGACTGTATAAGGTATATGTTCTGACTCGGGGGAAGGTGGCGATCATTGCACACCCTTAGTTTTTTCAAAAAGTTGTAAAAATAAATTGCCCAAAATGTAAAGCTTCAATAGCATTTTCAGTGAGTAAATCATGACGGTAAAAAGTATAAATTCTGACTCAAGGGAAGGTGGAGTACGTTGCAGATCTTTTTTTATTGCAAAAAATAAATTGCCCAAAATTCTGAGCTTCAATAGCATTTTCTGTGAGTAAGTCATGACTGTGTAAAGTATATATTCTGACTCGGGGGAAGGTGGAGAACGTTGCACACCTTTTTTTTAAATAGCAAAATAAATTGCCAAATATTTTGACGTTCAATAGCTCTTTGAATGAGTAATTCATGGCTGTATACAGTATATATTTTGACTCGTGGTACCATGAAAAAAAACAGGTTTTTCGTGGTGGGTTTTCCTCTCCAAAAAGAA
The DNA here is from genome assembly GCA_016801145.1 of Umbra pygmaea. Lineage (NCBI taxonomy): Eukaryota > Metazoa > Chordata > Actinopteri > Esociformes > Umbridae > Umbra > Umbra pygmaea. Next base: position 8,680 of record JACXGM010032580.1, on the reverse strand, counting down.
CATTTGCTCAAGATCACATTGACAAGCCAGAAGGCCTTTGGAAAATAAATTATTTGGACAGATGAGAACAAAATTCTAGCTAGCCCAATTCAGGTAAATTATCATTATTAGTTACATATTTTGCTGCATGTGAATTACATTCTTCTGTTTTGAAAAATAATGCTATGATGTAGCTCTCCTATTGCATAAGATGGTAGGCTACAAATGCCCATAGATATTTGGTATAGGCTAAATGACTATTAAGGTTTGAGCATGGTTGCTTGACTATTGAATGAAGGGTAGCCTAACATTCATAAATATATTATCTTTGGACATAAGGACAAGTAAATGTTCAAGTTCTGTGTGTACAGGCAGCTTTCAGTTGATGTAATAAACTCCTCGAAAGTGTTAATAGCAAACTAGAAACTAGTTGACCATTCAGCTTATTGTGATGCATGACCCTTTTCGTATATTGCATGATATCACCTATGTAATCTAAAAGAAACATGGCAGAACTAGTGGTTAATGGAAAACAGTCATGTTCTAGAGCAATCATTACTGTAATGATTAGCATGGCTACCAATCCTCTTCTTTGTTGCATGGGTTGGCAACTTTCCTATGAGTGTGTGTGAATGTGTGTGTTTACCTTCATGGGTAACTGCCTGGCTGGTCGCATGCCTGTATGCGCATGCATGTGCATTTCTGAGAGCCTGAGGGAGCATATGTATTTGTATGAGAGAGTGCACGAGAGCTCATAAGCACTTAATCCCAGGCGTCCCTTGGGAATGCTTCATTAATTATGCAGAGTGTTTGAAGCACCCTTCACCACAGGGCAACATCTGGCGCAGGATGTGTGAACAGCCAGAGCACCAGCAGGGGAGCCTCTCTGGGGTTGAGGGTTGTCTCTTCACCTCTCAACCTGAGATTAGCAACAAAGGACAAAACACCTAGTCTCAGCGTTGGAACTTCGGTGCACTTTTAAAAAACTAATTTCTGATTCAGTACTGATGAGTCCTTTTTACTATGGTATGTTAGCCAAGCAGTCATTCCATTAAAGAAATTATTACAAAGATTATTTTTTAAGAGCTCATTGGTGTACTTTATTTAAAAAAAGTATAAAATTAAACAGACATTGAGCCTCGGGCAATGGTGTCTGGTGGAAGAATTAAACTGGTCACAAAAATACCAGTGGTTGTACTCAAATGTACAATACTGCACTGCATGCCTACTGCTATAAATTAATGCAATGGTGACACTATGTGGCATAAGGCTGCATTTAAAATGCTAATACAGGGAGGTCACATTTAGAGCAGCTCTGACATCTTGTGGCCAAATGTAATGCATCATCAAGTTAGTCAGCTTGGTAACATCTAACTGAGATAGTTGATCTTCTGTCATTCACATGCTTTACACTGAAGCAATTTGCAACACTAGTCAACATTATGGAGTTTGTTTTGTTCCAGAACGTTCTTTAGCCATGGCCTATTCAATGCATAGCAAGTGTTGACATTATTACAACAATGACTTTGCTTGTTCTTGACACAATGACGCAGATTGTCCTTCAATTATGACTTCATGTGGGCTTGTGAATGGAGATTAGAGGAGGAGTCTCTCCTACGTTCACCCAGATCTCTCTCTGACCATGGGAAGATCTATTATGATCTGTGGAGATAGCACCACTGGCAGACTGACCATCCTGAAGAGTGCCAACCTCATGCGTACTGTATCCCCCTACACTCATCTGTGGGAGCAACTGGGAACAATCTGTTGACCACTTTCCAAAGAATATTCTAGAAGGTCTATATTATAAAGGATTACATTTTCAGCATCACCAACATCAAGGTAAGATATTTCATTTTAAATACTGATGTACAGTTTAATTTCTAGCAGCCTATACCACTATTTTAGTAAGTAAGTAAAATGTATTTTTATAGCACATTTAAACACAGTTCGCACTAACCAAAATGCTGTTTATAGCCAATTCTCCACAAAATAAAAAAACTACACTAAAGATCAGTGATTTAAGCTAAGATGACATTGAAAAGACAGGACACATAATTACAGAGATGACAGGGTAAGACAGTTAACACACAGGGAATGCCAAAGTAAATAGGTGTGTTTTTAGCCTGGTTTTGAATATTGTGATTGAAGTGGCATTTATGATGTCAGGTGGTAGTTGGTTCCACAGCTGAGGGCCAACAACAGAAAAGGGTCTGTAACCTTTTTGCTTAAGCCGGGACTGTGGGACATGGAGGAGACCTTGGCTGGAGGATCTGAGGGACCTGGGGGCTACATGGGGATGAATGATACCAGCTATGTAGCTGGGGGTCAGAGCGTGGAGAGCTTTAAAAACCATTAGCAGTATTTTAAATTGTATCCTAGACTGGACTGGAAGCCAGTGCAAGGAGGCTAGGACAGGTGTTATGTGTTCACGCTTTTTTGTGTTCGTGAGCAGCCTAGCTGCTGCATTTTGGACCATCTGAAGCCGTGCCACCAGTGTCAAAGGGAGACCGAAGTAGAGGGAATTACAATAGTCTAAGCGAGAGGTTATGAAGGCATGGATGACTTTTTCCAGATCATTGTAAGACAGAACGGACTTGAGTTTAGAAATTATTTTAGGAACAATCCTTGAAGTTATGTACTAAAACATTTTTAAAAAGGTCTTTCTGAGAAAGAAACTGCCTAAGGTGTTGTAATGGAGTATAGCATAAACTATTTAATTGTTTAAAGTACTGTATTCAACTGTGGCCACAAAGTGTTCATGAATCAAAATGAAAATGTGACTACAGAATAAAAGGACGTGTGATGCATGGCTACAAGTACTACTGAAATAACAACTGAAATGCATTAAAATGACTATTGAACTGAATGTGCTGCTACTGTATGCATTAAATTAATTCCTGAAATAACTACTCAAATGCCTTCTGCAAAAACATTTATTGGTATGATTAAATTATTATGACTTTCACCCTTTTCCCCTTAGATTCTGATCATGGGAGACTGCATTTCAATCCGTGTTCTGCTGATGTTTCTGGCTTTAATTAGCTATCTAACAGCTCTGACATTCAATATATTGGCTCTGTTTGGGCCCTGGACAGGTAAAATATTACATCAGGCTAATGATGTCTGTTTAAAATGTACATGTAATGTTTGTAACATGAGTGTTTGAACTTGCAGGGGCTTTTATGCAAACAACACAGTATGTGCTGCACAAGTCAACCACACACCTAACGCCCGATAGATGGGTGCTCTTTCTATGGGATGTTCTTAACGTTTGGTTGATCGGCATGTTCATCTATCTGATACATAATATCCGTAGAAGGTACTGTAGTCCAGTTTATTAAAGCCAACCCACTTGTACATTACAACACGTGTGAAAACATCGGTCCTTCAGCTATGTTGGTCATACATTTTTTTCTTAAATCCTGATTGGAGGGTTGTGGAAAATGTGCTTATATCCATAATATCTGTATTTCTCTGAATTCTGCAACACTAATCCTAAACCAGATGAAGATTATGTTTCTTTTCCTCAGGGAAGCATATACATGGATGTACACCACACCGGCTGTCCTGCCCTATGGGTTCTATCTATCTTGGATTGTAAATAGCATTTTGAATATGGCATGGTTATTTCTGTATGACAAAGAGTAAGTAATTATTAATCTGTTTGTATTTACCACACAATTATATAAAACGTTCAAGTTAGTTGTTTTGAGTTACCTTGAAATTCTGGATTTAAAACATGACAACAAACAATATCGTAAACATTGTATTTCTCAAGACAAATTACGTTTTCTAGTTTCTGTGTCTGTCATAGAATGATGGTGCCAGCCCTACTCATCACAGCATTACAAGCGGTGTCAAACTGTGTCATTATAATGTTCTCCTGCTACGGACTGGTCGTCTATGGAGCGTGGCTTCACAAATATCACAACACAGATCTGTGGCTCATTCGTATATTGGTACAACCACATATATTTTTTTCTTTTAAAACGTTGCATTGTTTACGGAGAAAATAACTGTCCTAGAATGTCCTATTGTTGTTTCAGTAGGAAAACAAATTCCTGATATGGACAATAGATATTTTAATCATATTGCAGGTGCAAAATGGAGTTGCTCTGTATGCGACATGGTGGGCTGTGGCTACCTTTCTGCACCTGACCGTTGTTTTGGACCACCAAACCCACGTACCCAAGACAGATGCTGCAATAATGGTACTAGTGCTGCTCCAATTAGGACTAATAGGATGGTGAGAGTTAAACCATATATTTGAGCTTTGCCAGTAGCTTACATTCTAAATCTATGAACTGTAAATGTACTTCAAATGAACATTTTCAAAGGTAATTGTCTCCTTAGGGCCACCACACATACACACAAAACCACCAGATTATTTTAAGCATAGAGGATGGGCATTCTTGTTTTGACATTTTTCTATTCTCCTTACATTGTCTTTCAGGTTTATCTTAGAGAACTGGTACCTGGATAAGCATGTGCGCTACATCCTTACAGAATACCCTGTGGTGATCCTGGTGTTGGCTGCAAGTATAGCCAATCCAGCGACGCCCGGGACCCACATTGATATTATGTCTGGTAAGTACTGACTGATGTTAAAAGTGACCTTCACAATGAAGAACTAGTATACTGAGACAGGAAGCAGTATGTCAACCCTTTAGAATTACCTGGATAATTGCTTAAAATTGGTCATAACATTTGTTCAACTCTTCAACTAAGTCACAATGATTCAAACACAGTCTACTTAAACTAATGACACACAAATCACTGTATTTTTGTTGTCTTTATTGAATACATACCGGTAATTTAAACATTCACACTGCAGCGTGGCATAAGTATTTGGACCTCAAGTCTAAGGACTTCTCAAGAAGCTATTTGGAGTCAGGAGTCAACTAACCTGGAGTCCAGTCAATGATGGTTAGAGCTGCCCTGCCCTATGAAAAACACATTTAGAAATTTGAGTCTGCTATTCACAAGAATCATGGCCTGATGTGAAATATGCCTCGAACAAAGGAAATCTCAAATAAGAATTGTTGTCACAAGGTACCCTATAAGTACACAACGTTTAAAAGTGTAACTGCATCCCAGGGTGGGATGTCGTTCATTTGAGATAATGTATGGGCTCATGTACAGTATATACTGTATATATGTTTATTCGTATTCCAGTACTATGCAGTGGCGGTTTCTCTAGGAGGCCAAAAGAAGCCTGTCCTCCTCAAATTCTTTTTACTGACTTTTACTGTATCTTTGGATCTTGTTCATTCAAATGAACAAATTATTTTGATTTCGCAGATCGAAATGAACAAAAAAGAACCACTGTAGACCTGGCAAACATGATTCATTTTAAGCATTCGGGTTATTCTGAGTCACTCACTAAACTGATCCGAGTTACTTGAGTCACTTAAGTCAGTATTGCAAAATCTCCAAGGAAACTCAGTCCTAGCCCATTCTCTCTAACCACTAACGAAGTAGGAACTTCTGTTGATTCACACGGTGTAGACTCACAATTCCTGAGTGTAGTAACAAGCATTTATTTTAAAAAGGCACACATGAAAAAAGAAACACAACATTTAGCCACGCATAGGCAATGACAATAATAATAGATGAAACAAAGCAAAATGTGCAAATTACTAGAACAAAAATTCAACAAAAATAAAATATAACAATAAAATATATTAAATACAAAAACAACAATCAAATGGAACAAACATGGAAAATGTGCAAATAATAAATGCTAAGAATAAACTACATAAGTAGTTACATTATAGTAGTGTTTTTGTTGTGGATTTGCTTAACCCTGACTCAAGGAGAGACTTCACTCGCTCGTCAGCTACAGATCCACTCATGACAACGTAGCCGGTTGATTCACGCGATTGACTGACTCACGCAAGAACTCATGAGTCCTCGACAACTCATGAGTCCTCGACAACTCATGAGTCCTCGACAACTCATGAGTCCTCGACAACTCATGAGTGATCTACAACTCATGAGTCCTCGACAACTCATGAGTCCCATGGTCTGCGTGGCGAGCTGAGCTTGCAATGTTTCAGACTGTCTTCTCGACCTAAATGCATTTTAATATACTACATTTATACAGTGCAGAACATTGTATTTTATTTTAGACAACGTAGCCGGCTGATTCATGCGATTGAGTGATTCACGCAAGAACTCATGAGTGATCGACAACTCAAGAGTGACTGACGACTCATGAGTCATGATGACTCAGGTTCTCGAGTGAGTCCCATGGTCTGCGAGTCTGCAATGTTTCCGGCTCTGAGTCTGCAGATCAGGAAGTTCCTATAACCAGTCTCAGACTGTCACTCTGCTCACTCAGTCGCTTAAGTTGACTTGTAGAGTTGTGTTTCCCTATGAAATTGTAAGTTATAAAGCTTTTAGCAGCTAATGCCGGGCGTACACCAAAGGATTTTCACAGTCCCAGACTAAAGACCGGCAGTCTTTAGGAAACTTACTGGAGTCTCGGCGCGCTCCCGTCGTCTCGATCGTTAAATGTGAGGTGATAATCTCCAGTCGGCGACCCCATTTATGCCAGTCTTTCTCTAGTCTTTCATATCAAACATGTTTGATATTATCGCAAGTCCTAGCATAGTCGTAGTGACGTAAAACAATCAACAACCAATAAAATCGTTCTCAGAAAACCAGAAACAGGAAGCCATCAGTCACAACAAAGAAACATGTCGACGGACGTAGAAACACAACGAGCGCCAAGTAGGTGAAAATGGACCGTGGATAAAGAGGAGCGCCTTGTCGAGCTGTGGGCAGAGCCGCCGTGTCTTTTTGATGTAAACTGCCATTCATTCCACGACAGAGTGAAAAAAAAAGGAGTGGACCGATATTTTCTTTTCTTCTTTCTTCCACTGCAAATGACTGCAATGGCAAAAGACACAGTAGCTAACTTTAGCTGCTTCTCCTCCATTTTTGTTAAATCACTGCTGAGCATGATAAGAGGAATTTGGTGGGAATAAAAAGCTAAAATAATCTAGTTGTAGTCTTGTAAATAGTGTCACTACAAGATTCAGTGTTTGTAAAATCTTTAGTCTGAGACTAAAAACTGTGAACCCAAGTTTTTTAATGTGAGCTGATAATCTTATAAAGTCTTTTCTAAATCTTTTCAAAGTATTTAGGTGTACAGAAAGCATAAGGTGACTAGGACTAATAGTAGCTAATGTTACAATAGTTTTGTGTGTGGCGCTTTTATCCTTTTAGATCGAATTGTATAAGGACTCAACTGATCCGAGTTAATGATACTAGAGACTCGTGACTCATGAGTTATTTTAAAGACTCGGGTGAAAGATCAGAGTGAGTCACGACTCAAACAGGTTTAATACTGATCCGTACCATACGTACTGGATCATAGAAATAATAAGCCTTTGAAAAAAAAGAAGGAAAGAACAAAATTTATTTACCATATAATGGGATCATAGAAATAATGCACCTGCGCAAATCCAAAAACATTTAAGATAATGAACTAATCTCATACAACGTCTCAAAGAAAGTTTTACATTTGAGGCAATAAAATAAGTGTAGCTGTCAGTGTTTTTACTTCTATTCCGCAGCCTGGAGTTTATATTATTCAAACATTTGTTAATTTGAGGCAGTGTGCATAGGCAAAATGTAACAGCCTACCATATATAATCAATTCATTATAACCAAGATGTTCAGTGGCCAAGCAGTAATATGGATATGTGTGTAGTAAACCCATTATTTTAAATATCCAGTGTCATGACTTATGGCATTTTTTTTGGCATAAAAATAACAATTAACATAAAGCTTAAAATATTTTATTTGTACATAATCCTATAATAGAATGAACAGATCCATATGTAAGCTATGATAAAGGTGCATTTGTCAAATTAGTAACATTTGGTCGGACTAGTTAAGTGGTACAATTCTGTGAGCCTTCCGTCTCTCAGTTTTCAGTGATGAGCAAGCATGTGCAAATCCAAGAACGAAATCGTACTGAATAATAGAGTAATGTGCCTGTGCCAAAATGAATGATATGAACGATTCAGGTACTAGTACTGAGCAGTATACTGGATCCAGTGGTGTAAAAAGTACTTGAATTCCATACTTAAGTAAAAGTACAGATATCCATCTTAAAAGTGACTTTAGTAAAAGTCACCCCTTAAAAGATTACATGTGTAAAAGTCTTAAACTAGCTCATATTAAATGTACTTAAGTATCAAAGTATATATCTGGTGTTAAAATGTACTCAAAAGTATCAAAAGTAAAAGTAAACAGAAATTGTTTTCTTTCTCTCTCCAAGCTTTTTTTATTTTCTCCCTACATCACATTGAACTTGAACCATCACTTTGAACTTTAACTTAAAGCTACATTGTGTATTTCTTTGAGTTGATTCTTAGCAAAAAACCCTTTGTTTTTTCAAAAATATGTGCTCATTCATGTGTAATTACTTCCACCAACTGATCAAAGTATTCTCGTTGTCACGATGGCCAGGACTGGTCAGGGCTTTCGTGGCAGTTAACCTGATTGTGGACTGTTTGTGTAATGAATGTTTGTATGTGTTTTGTGTAATGCGCCGACCTCTGGGCGCTCGGAGAGTGATAGGCACTTGGTTACTCATTGCGCATGAATGGTGCATTAGCCTACTATCCACACCGGTGCGTAATGAGTAATCAAGAAGCCTATTTACTCCCGGCGTTCCGGAGGT
>JACXGM010032579.1:0-12580 GCA_016801145.1 Umbra pygmaea | reverse complement strand
ATTGCGTTCTTTAATTGGTTAAGGTAACTCCGCTACAGCCGACTACTTTCGTTTTGACATGACAGCAGTATCTGCAAGTACGTGTCACGTGACGGTCCGTTGATGCAAGGATAATTGTTTCGTCGGCTATTTTCGACACTTCTAGAAAAAAATACCGAGGTCATGACCTCGGTGTCCTCAATGGTAGTTACGGCCATGGCCGAGGGTATGCAGGTTTTCGCTTTTACCTTGTACAAGGCTGGAGTAGCTCACTAATTGGTTAGGCTCTCCCCACATTCTAGGTCCTAATTATGCTCTAATTGAAGGAAAAGACGAAAAACCAGCATACACTACACCCTCCATGGAAGGGTTTGAGGACCACTGCTCTACTCCATCCATCTGGACCATCCAGGGTTGCACAGCACTCATTGGTAAACAAGACAGTTTGAAAATTAGTCTTCATGTATTTCTGGGCCCACTGCAACCATTTCTGTTTGTGAAAGTTTAGGGGTGTCCGAATAGTAGGTTTATGCAAAACCTCTGGAGGATCCTACACCTTGAGGTTTGTGGGACTCCAGAAGCACCAGCAGCTTCAAACACCTGTTTGCTGCTTTGAAATGGCATTTTAGAAGCTGCTCTCTTAATCTGATGAATTTGTCTGGCAGTAACCTTCCTCATTATGCTTTTATCTGCACAAGCTTATCTGTGCTCTGAATCAGCCACAAATCTCTTCACAGTACGAGGATCACGCTTGTGTGAAATATCTAATGTTTTCATACCTTGTCCAAGGCATTGCACTATTTCACGCTTTTCCGCAGCAGAGAGATCCTTTTTCCTTCCCATATTGCTTGAAACCTGTGGCCTGCTTAATGATGTGGAACATCCTTCTTAAGTATTTTTTCCTTTAATTGGGCTCATGGCAAACTATTTATCACAGGTGTCTAAGATTGATTTAAGTGACCCAAAGAGCCTGGAGAAACAATACCATCCATTTATTGTTTGAGTTTGAAAAACAAAATATTTAACATTTTATTCCAATTTGCATAATAATTTGAAAGAGTTATATAACAGATGTAGATTAGTGTTATTTACAGTGCATCCAGAAAGTATTCACAGGGCTTAACCTTTTCCACGTATTCTGAAATATATGAAAGTATTTATGTCCCTCAAAATTAAAAAAAACAATACCCCATAAAATTGTGTTTGACATCTTAGCAAATTTATTAAAATTAGAAAATGAAAAAAACACATGTACATACGTATTCACATTCTTGCCATGACAAAATTGAGCTCAGGTGCATTCTGTTTCCTCTGATCATCCTTGATGTTTCCACAACCTGATTGGAGTCCACCTGTGGTAAATTCAGTTGATTGGACATGATTTGGAAAGGCACATGCCTGTCTATATAAGGTCCCACAGTTAACAGTGCATGTCAGAGCACAAACCAAGCCATGAAGTCCAAGGAATTGTCTGTAGACCTCCGAGACAGGTTGTATCAAGGCACAAATCTGGGGATGGGTACAGAAAAGTATTTGCACCATTGAAGGTCCCAATGAGCACAGCGGACTCCATCATCCATAAATGGAAGACGTTTGGAACCACCAGGACTCTACCTAGAGCTGGCTGCCCAGCCAAACTGAGTGATCGGGGAAGAAGGGCCTTAGTCAGGACCCAATGGTCACTCTGACAGAGATCCAGCATTTCTCAATGGAGAGAGGAGAACCTTCCAAAAGAACAACCATCTCTGCAGCACTCCACCAATCAGGCCTTTATGATAGAGTGGCCAGACGGAAGCCACTCCTCAGTAAAGGGCACGAGAGCCCGCCTGGAGGTTGTCAAAAGGCACCTGAAGGACTCCCAGACCATGATAAACAAAATTCTCTGGTGTGATGAAACAAAGATTAAACTCTATGGCGTGATTGGCAAGCGTCATGTCAGGAGGAAACCAGGCAATGCTCATCACCTGGCTAATACCATCCCTACAGTGAAGCATGGTGGTGGCAGCATCATGCTGTGGGAATGTTTTTCAGCGGCAGGAACTGGGAGACATGTCAGGATTGAGGGAAAGATGAATGCAGCAATATACAAAGACATCCTTTCTGAAAACCTGCTCCAGAGTACTCTGGTCCTCAGACTGGGGTGAAGGTTAATCTTCCAATAGGACAACAACCATAAGCACACAGCTAAGAGAACAAAAAAGTGGCTACATGACAACTCTGGGAATGTCCTTGAGTGGCCCAGCCAGAGCCCAGAATTGAACCTGATTGAACATCTCTGGAAAGATCTGAAAATGGCTGTGCACTGACGCTCCCCATCCAACCTGATGGAGCTTGAGAGGTCATGCAAAAAAGAATGAGAGAAACTGCCCAAAAATAGGTGTGCCATGCTTGTAGCATCATACTCAAAAAGACTTGAGGCTGTAATTGCTGCCAAAGGAGCTTCAACAAAGTACTGAGCAGAGGCTGTGAATACTTATGTACAGTTTTTAATTAAATAATAATGAATTAATGAATTTCATCCATTAAAAAATATGGGTGTCCAACAAAATGTGGCAAAATATGGCAAAAGCGCTGTAAATACTTTCCGGATGCACTGTATACTATAAAATAGTTTCGCAGAGGAATATTCTTAAATTATTAGCATGACAGTGTATTGGGATTTATAATTAACCCAGCTACCACCGGTCAGATACAGAGATGAGGCAACGATCCATATAGTAGAGTTTAATGTTTGGCTTCTCACAATTTTGCACCCATACCAGTCGTGGCGCTCCTTGGCGACTGCCTTGTCCACCTTTGCCAGGAGACGGGCCTGAGGGAAAGAACACATTTACAAACATGGACTTATATACTGTAGCAGTGAACTAGCCTGTCCAGACTACATGTAGCCCATTACATTTGTCAGGGCAATGTTCTTCTAGGCTATAGGCTAGCTAGCATACAAAAGGGCATCATATGTTGTCTGCTATCGCCAACATTCTCAGCCTTCCCTTATTAACTGACCAGTGTTTATTACAGTGGAACTTCCACACCCCTCAGAGGGGATTTAAGAAATCTGGCCTGGACAAATGTCTCACTGAAAGGGTAATTCCATGTGTTAAAAAAACCTGTGTAAAATAAATAGTGCTTTTTTCTGAAATTTCAGGGAAATACCTCTATCGGCTCAAATGACCTAAATAACTTTATAGGTTAAACTATATTACATTTAGCAAATATAGCCTAGTCTGTATGGAACATGTGACAAATGTCTTGTAATAGGCCTTAACGAATCATTTTATTTGTATTGTTTTCCATTGTTTTCTATTAAACCTGTTGGTGCACAGTACTGAAGACCTGTGCAAATGTGCAGAATCAATACAGTGGTTCACTTAGAACAAAACATAATGCGGTGGGGTTTATCTTGGAGGATGTGTAATACAGGTCCTTCTCAAGAAAATAGCATATTGTGATAAAGTTCTTATTTTCCATAATGTAATGATTAAAACTAAACTTTCATATATTTTAGATTCATTGCACACCAACTGAAATATTTCAGGTCATTTATTGTTTTAATACTGATGATTTTGACATACAGCTCATGAAAACCCAAAATTCCTATTCTTACATCTTAGCCCTAGTACCCTAGTTATGCCCTTTAGTGCTGTGGATGTACTCATCTGCACAATATACATTTGCATTGTTTCGCTCAGATGTTAAATATTCTACTGTTATTGCCATGTCACTTTTATAAAAATATACCTACATCTTTAAGTTAGACATTACTTGCACTACTGTACATACACAGTGAAAACTTTGGTGTTAAATCAACACCCGAAGTGTTAAATTAACACTCTTCAGTGTGTATATAGGTCCACTGGACCTATATAAACACTGAGGGCCCTATTTTAACGATCTGAAACGCAAGTATCAAACACGAAACGCAAGTGACATTGTGGGAGGGTCCCGGGCACTGTTGCTATTTTACTGGCAGGATAAATGACTCTTGCGCCCGGCACAAATCTAAAATGGGTAAGTCTGAAGTAGCTTCATTAGTCATAGGTGTGGTTTGGGCGTAATGTGCAATAAACCAATCGGAGCGTCATCTCACATTTCCTTTAAGAGCAGGAGCGCTTGTTCCATGGCGGATTGCTATTATAACGGCAGGTTGCTACTGATTTATCTTTTTACAAAATGTAAATAAAGAAATGTCAAAAGACATACTTTCCGATGTTTTGGACTCACAAGGTTATGAATGCATGGTCATATTTTTGCAATGTAGTCTAACATTAGACCGAGATTACTTTGAGGTTACTTCCTTATGGTTCCCATTTGGTTATTTTTTGGGAACCAAACAAGAACGTTCTAGGAATGTTCCTTGTAGGTTATTTGTAGGTTTAATTTTATAACCTAAGGAGAACATTCTGGGAATGTTCCCTTTAGGTTATTTTTAGGTTCTATTGTTCGAGTAGGTTCCCAGAACGTTCCCCTAACCTTAATGGAACGTTCTATTTATGTTAAGGGAACGTGAAGTTAAGAAAACTTGCCTGGTTCACCAATAGGGAACCTTAAGGGAACGTTCTGGGAATGTTCTGGGAACCAAAACCTAACGTTCCCAGAACGTTCCCAGAACATATAATTGTTAGCTGGGTGGGAATTTGGGATGTGGCAACGGCACATGCATTTCAACTTCACGTGTCCTTAATTCCTCTAATATTTCATCATTTATGTCATCAACACATCCATGATTCATGGAAATGTTGCGTAAAACACAACAAGCCACAAAGAATGCTGCGACTTGAGTAGTGTACCTCCTGTTCTATCCAAAAAGCTGACGCGCATTTTCAGTGTGCCAAATGTTCGTTTAATTAGGCTACACTGCGTGTTTGTGTGTGTTTTCGATTAAACAGCATTTTACGCACTTGCTGCCATCATACATTGTGTCATCATTAACCATGTCTTTAACTGGTGGCAGTTGTCCCCTTCACAGACACCCACCCACCCAAGGGGGGATTCCTCATGGCAAAGTTGCCATAAATTCATGTCATGGCTTGAGACGTGGGTGATTTTACTATTAGCATTGCAAATTACTCGTATGTTGATTGAATGGGTTCCCTTGAGGTTGATGTAGTATATCTGTGCGAATAATTCATTCTGAATAATTTGGGTAAATGTGTACACTACATTTATACCTATTTTTTTTACATTTTCGGACACCACAATGATTTCTCTCATGTTTTTGTTTTCTGGAACTGCAAGATAGCACCAGGGAACGTTTGCGCCGGAATACGCCTCTTCTTTTCGCTCAACCACCCAACGAACGCAAGTTCATTCCCTAATTTACCGACGTGCGTCTGTGGAGGGAAAAGACCCATATGCGTCGGGTGCAAGATAGTAATGATACATGCGTTGATGTAAAAAGTCAATTGCACTGGGTGTAAGATAGGGCCCTGAGAGTGTTGACATACAAAATGACATTTTTGCTGTGTATACTTCTATTATTTACTCTGAATATCTTCACCCTGTATTTTTTTTAATGTTTTATTTTATTTTTATTTTCCATCTGTAACTTAATGTCACCTTGCACCTTTTTGCTTTTATCTTAGCCAGGTCACTGTTTCAAATGAGAAATGGTTCTAAATGTGTCTACCTGGTTAAATAAGGTAGTAAAGTTTAAATGAAATATAGAATATTTAGCAGGTGCTCTTATCCAGAGTGACGTCTACAAACTAATGCAACAGTATTTTTTCAGCTTCAAAGAGTAACTGTAAATGATTGATGTAAGATTAGAGTGCATGTTCAAGAAAGCATGCATAGGTCTTCACAAGTATTATAATAATCTGTGTGCAATCTTAAACAACATAGTTCAAATGTACTATGTATCTTTAATGACAATGCAACTGCATTCCAGGTCATTTGGTTGCAAACAGGGATACATAATGAAATAAAATCATATAGAACTACAATTAAGTACAAAGTACAAACTCACTGTATTTGGCCTTTTGCTGCACTTTGAACTTTGGCAACTGTATACATTTAGATAAATAATGATCAGAAAGTTTTTTAATTGTAATTTGAATTGTAATAGATGTAGTCAATGTTATGACACACAAGGAATTCAACAAATGTGTGGGTGTTCACAAAATATCTGAAGAGAAGGGCGTTCCAGGACTCAAATTGTTTGTCTGTTTGAGGTGCTCTTTGGATGGGAATCATAAATATCAAGACATCAGGAAATGCCAAGGCACTCTCTTAATTAAAAAAAGCCTTTATTATATGGCTAGGCCATCAAGAACCTTTAAACAAACACTCCAACGCGTTTCGGCAAACAAGCCTTCGTCAGGGAGTCGACGTGTGGGTGTCTTTGAGTGGGTGAATAAATGTTGGAAAATCTACAATAGGGATGAATGTTTCTTGTTGTGAAGACAGAAGCATAACATTCTACTGTGTATGTTATATTTTAACGTGCATGTTCTATTTTAACGTGCACGTTCTATTTTATGTGCATGTTATATTCTACTGTGCATGTTATATTCTACATTGCATGTTATATTCTACTGTGCATGTTATATTCTACTGTGCATGTTATATTCTACTCTGCATGTTGAACACCAAAGGCAATATATATCATGAGATTTATTTCCTGTTTAGATAAAAATATATATAGTAATATGCTGCTGGTAGTCAGTTTTGTCAGGTAAAGGTATGTATTATTATCTATGTGTAAATATGCAAAAGGCTGCCAAAATGCATATTTTTGGGAATAAAAGTATGCACCATTATACTCAGTAAATAAAGAGTATTCCCCTTTAGAGAGATTTTGAAGTATAGCTTTTGAGTGGTTTTTATGGTTGTGAAATCATCTTAGACAGACACCCATAACTTCCTCTGCTTGAGTGGAGGGTATTGTTGGTGTTTTCCTAAGATTTACATGAAAGAGCAAAATATTAAACACACTGACTCTTCTGTTAGGGTGTGATCATAATGCAACTTTGTTTTTCTTTTGAAAACATAATTTTATTTAGAGTCCTGGTTTTTCCTTTACAGAAAGGATCGTTATTACATTTCTCTCACACTTTCAGTAGTCATTCTTTGAAAATAATAAATAAATACCTCAGTACAGAAAAAAAAACAGAAGATGAGGTTGACATTTCAACAATGTTGGAAAATAGTCTCATGTCGTCAAGGATGGATTGTAATGACGTGTTGGATTATAATCTGAGCTATTGAGGATTTTGCAGCATTGTCCTAAGGCTTCTAAATGGGTCCCTCCTCCAGGAAGCCAGACGTGACAAAAGTCCTTTGAGTTAATAACATGCCCGCATGTCTTTGCAGCAGGTTGTGTAACAAACCACAACATGACTGATGAGTACAGCAAAGGGTTTAAGAGTGAGTTTGATATTTGGGGGGGGTACACCATATATTTTTAGCAAATTGTTCATATTATTGGGGGGGATGCCCACCCCATCCCCCCTCGCTCCTACGCCGCCCACCCCATCCCCACTCGCTCCTACGCCCTTAATAAGTTTGAAGACATAACTGTCATTAATAAAACAGATTTGGAGATATCTGAAATTAGATTGCATTCCAATTGACAATTTCCTGATATCCCTGTGAATGTTGCCTAATCACTCAAGTAGCCCCCCCACGTTTCTCCTTTGCCCATATCCGGACAGCCGATGTTCTGAGAGAGCTGCAAATCTCGACACCTTCAAATCTGATGGACTAGTCAATCTGGACTCTTCCTTTCTAAAACTGTCTGCAGTAATTGTTGCTACACCCATCACCAGCCTTTTTAACCTCTCTTTTGATTCATCTGAGATCCCTAAAGATTGGAAAGCTGCTGCAGTAATCCCCCTATTCAAAGGGGGGGACAGTTTAGACACAAACTGCTACAGACCGATCTCCATCCTGCCCTGCCTCTCAAAGGTCTTTGAAAGCCTTATAAATAAACAAATTATAAATCGAATCCCAGCCAATAGGATTGGCTTCCTATTCCAGAATAAAGCCTCCTTTACTCCTCCAAGCAAAATTGCCCTTGTGACCATCCTCCCAATACTAGACTTCGGTGATGTTATTTACAGATCCGAATCAATCTCTCTATTTAGAAATGTTGATTTGTTTACCACAGCGCCATCCGCTTTGTCACCAATGCTCCATATAACACCCATCATGGCAACCTCTATACACTAATCAGATGGCCATCACTACACATCCGGTGACAAACAAACTGGTACCATCTTATTTACAAGTGTCTACTAGGCAAAACCCAACCGTACCTAAAATCATTAATTTCCAGAGCATCACTCTCTCTCAAGCAGGTATATCTCTCTGATTGCCACAAAAGCCTGCACCTTCTTTGGCTGCCTCTCCTTTCAGGTCTCTTCCACTAATGATTGGATTGTACTGCAAAAATCCTTTGAAGCTTAAATCCTTTAACTACATTTAAAGTACTACTATCAAATCTACTGTCAGACCACTGTACATGTTGACTCCAACTGCTCTTTTTGTCCGTTAATGCTTTTTGCACACTCTAACCCGCACAGCTGTCTTTGTATGTTTTGCACACTCCATTTTCAAAGCCTCAGTCATTATGCCACCTACTCCAGTGTTATTTCTGCACTGCCACTTTTTATTCCGATAAATCTACCTCTATCTCAAACCCTATTTTTCCACTGACTGTAAAGTATACTGCCACGCCACTGTTCTTGCACTGATATCAAATATCTATTAGTTATTACCACCCCATCATAGCCAGTGCCTACCTTTTCAAAGTGAGGGACACAAAATATGTACTGTTCTAATCAAAATTATTCAAACCCGATTCCAAATCGGGCATATTGCCAAAATGTACAGACTGTCAGCTGTTTGCAATGAACAAATCAAACTAAAGCACTTGAAATAGATCAACACAACGAATGCTTCAAGTGGTTTTCCCAAATCCAACTGAAAATGCAACTCATAATGACTTCTCCAGACTAAAAATATTTCAACACCCTGAATAGAATCCCTCACAACAGCAAAAACAGGTGTTATATCAAGCACACCTGATTCAACCAATCAAGGACTTCATGTTAGAAATATGGATAAGACAAATGAGTGGTTCAAAAAAAGTAAGTGCTCATTGCCCTTCACAAACAAGGAAGATAGAAGGCACTGAATGTTTCCAGAGACACTGTTGGAAGCATAGTTCACAAGTTCAAAGTTAAGGGAGCAGTGGTTACAAGCTACTTTATCAATGGGTGCAGGATGTGAAAAAACCTTGAGTGAATGCAAAAGACCTAAAGCAAATCTTGGTGGGAACAGGCACTGAGGTTACAATGAGCACCACTACTGACCCAAAAGCACAAGAAAAGTAATCTCCAATATGCTCAAACTCATAAAGAAGCCACAGAGGTTTTGGAATTCTGTGCTGTGGAGCGATGAAACAAAAATTGAACTTTTCGGTACAATGGATCAGCGGTATGTCTTGAAGAAGAAGAATAAAGCTTTGTCTGAAAAGAACACTCTGCCCACAGTCAAGCATGGTGGTGGCTCAGTGAGGCTCTTGGGGCTGCTTTGCATCCTCTGGCACGGGAAACCTGAAGCATGTGGAAGGAAAGATAGATGAATTGAACTATCGGGGAATCCCAGGAGAAAACGTCACGCCATCTGTGAGGAAGCTGAAGCTTTGGACCTTCCAACAGGACAATAATCCCAAGTATATTTCAAATTTGTCTGCTTTCACTAATCAACACACTGATGAATAAAATAATCAAAACCTATTAATCTAGCCTCTTCCTCCTCGATTTCAATGTGAATTTACTGAACATGAACATCCTCAGGCACAGGCACGATGAGGCGGTCTGGGCATGCAAACTGTATGTGGAACTTGTGCCTCAATTTCATTGAATCTCACTGTTACGAGCAGAGGTTGAGTGTATCCGTGACCACCACAATATGAGTTTGGCAATCAATACGCAGTACAGTTAGATTCGCAATTTGGTTTGTGTTTATTAACCAAAAAATGAAATAGTTAATGCCCAAATGTTCTTCATCCGTCTGCTTTAAATGATCAGTATATTGATTAGTAAACCCACATGCTATGAATTTAGATTATTCATTTAATTATCTATGTGTTCATTGAAATAGAAATGTCAGTGGTGTTTAATTTCTCCATGTCATTTGTGTTAATTAAACACTAACTCTGCCTGGAATTATAAGAAAAATAATAATTCCAGAATTATAAGAAAATCCAACCCTTCCTTTTTAATGATTTTCATGTTGTGTTCATGTGTAAATTGGAAGTAAATGTTATTACAGAATAGCAATTTACAGAGGAAGAATCAACAAATATGGTTTAGTTAGGATGGCACCCTACAGTATAAAGTTTTGGCTACACAATAAATTGTCTTTGTGTTTTTCTGTGTCCACTTTTCGCGAGGTGCCTTCCTTAACTAAAAACACATTTTCTTCTTCCCTCCCTCCATTTTTCTCCCCTCCCAATTCCTTCTAACCCTGCCTTGTCAAAAGCTCTGCAACTCCTTGGACAGATCTGTACGACAGTGAGGAGCACGCACATGGTTCATCCAACCACATGTCGCCTGGCCACAATTTTTTTTCACACTGCAAATCCAACATGGAGCCTTTATTTCGGATCATGAACAGGATGTTTATGTTCACCAACTATACTTCCGCAATTCAACCCACAGGCACCCGATCTGCACACAAAGAGTCACTGGAGAGCGACGTGGCAGGAGAGATAATCTGACTCATCTAAACCAAATTCCAGGCAGCACCATCGCAGCACAAGCAGAGTGCGACTGAGGGTGCCTGTGTGAAAAGATCAAAACCAGTAGGATTAGTTTAGATCCATATGATGTGATTTTATTATCCAGAATAATAAAAGCAGACTGAGGAAAAATGATAAGACATTACTATTATATTAATTTGGTTAATCATTGAAAAAGTATACAGTATGTGCATTCTTCTTGTCAGTGATAACACGTTTTTAATGACTTTAAAACTTTCTATTGTTCATAAAGTTATAACCTAGCAAATTCTTAAAAACAAAAAAGTTAATTTAATACTGTAGGTAGCTGACAGGTGAGTCATCATTAGATGGGCCCACAGTGCCCTTGCCCCGCCTACCAACCCACAGTGCCGGAGCCTGACAGTGTCCTTCTGCAGCCAGACCCTTCTCAAGTATTTTGGGGCTGACATGGACAGCTATGCTTCCTTTTCAACTGAGAGTTCAGATCTGTTGTAATGATAATCACGTGTGTACAAAAAAACCTCATTATTTTTCCAACAGCATTTCCTTGTTTGACTTCTCAGAATTTAAGCAACACTGTTTGTTTCAAGATCAGTAGCCTACTCACTAAGGTGACACCGGGGAATCAAGACAACACTAATCTAGAAAAAGTGTTGCAGCCAGGGTTGCCAGGTGACAAAATTTCACGGCTCAAAACCCACACAAAATGACTAAAAATAGTCTAATTTCTTTACGCACAACATAGTTTATATATTTTCAAAATACTTGTCTCTATAATTAAATGTGGTTACACTTTATTTAGAGAGTCCGATATTTCATCTGTAGGTGCTCTACAGATAGTTTGTTGATAGTTGGTTGATAGTTTGTTGATGAAATGACTGAATCAACAGAATGAATCTGTTGATAAGCAACTAATTGTGTAGTTTAAGGGTAAGGGTAAGTTTAGAATATGGTTTAGGGTAATGTTTAAGTTTAGGCTTAACATTAGGGGAAGGGTTAAGGTTAGGATTAGGGATAGGGTTAGCAGATAGTTTGTTAAAATGTTGTTGATAGTCTTCAGATAATCTGTAGAGCATCTACAGATACACTTTTTGGACTCTCAAAATAAAGTGTTACCAAAATGTTTTAGTTTTTCATATGCAGATAGTGCACGCTTTAGAAATAAACAGACATGGCATCACTGGTTTCAGCACATAAGCAAAATTCTGTGCTGTTACCATACCAATAGGTAACTTGATTGCACTCATTGCTTTTTTTTAAATGTTTACAATGTCAACAGCAAACAGTGATGGAAATAGACAAATCATGCATGAGAGCTAGTGGATCTGGCCAATATAGTGCATGAATTCTGAGAGGTGGCAGATTCTGTTTTGATAGGATCAAATAAAGCAAAGGTGATCGCTTAAAAGCCATATCATTAGGACCACCTGCCTAATGTTGAGTAGGTCCCCCTTTTGCCACCAACACACCAGCCCCGTCCACAACAAACATTAATGCACTTTGTGTTCTGTCTCCTTTCTCTCAGAACCAGGATTTACTCTGAGCTAGAGTAAATTGTCTGTTGGATCGGACCACACTGGCCAGCCTTCGCTCCCCACATTTGATTTGACTCAACATGTACATGAATCCACACACAACCGTGGACACACCCTAGACTTACTTATCAGTAAGGGCCTAAACATTTCATTGATTATTGTTAAGGATGTAGCACTATCTGATAATTTCTGTATTTTCTTTGATATATTGATCTCTCCTAACATTGAAGCTAGATCTGTGTCTGTCAAAAAGAGATGCCTGAATGAAAACACTAGGGTGCTATTTATGAAGACTTTATCTTTAACACCAAGCATATCTGCGGACTCTGTTGATTTT
>JACXGM010032578.1:0-12577 GCA_016801145.1 Umbra pygmaea | reverse complement strand
CTTCCCACTGAGGTGCCTTGATACAGCACTCTGGGAACAGCCTATTTGTTCAGAAATTTCTTTCTGTGTCTTACCCTCTTGCTTGAGGGTGTCAATGATGGCCTTCTGGACAGCAGTCAGGTCGGCAGTCTTACCCATGATTGTGGTTTTGAGTAATGAAACAGGCTGGGAGTTTTTAAAAGCCTCAGGAATCTTTTGCCGGTGTTTAGAGTTAATTAGTTGATTCAGATGATTAGGTTAATAGCTCGTTTAGAGACCCTTTTCATGATATGCTAATTCTTTGAGATAGGAATTTTTGGTTTTCATGAGCTGTATGCCAAAATCATCAGTATTAAAACAATAAATGACCTGAAATATTTCAGTTGGTGTGCAATGAATCTAAAATATATGAAAGTTTAATTTTTATCATTACATTATGGAAAATAATGAATTTTATCACAATATGCTAATTTCTTGAAAAGGACCTGTATATTTTACATTATTTTACAATATTCTTATTATTGGGGCAAGGAGGACTACATTATTTACTTCTAATATTGAGTGGGGGCATGTCACCAAGCGCTCGTATGCCCTTGCCAATGTGTAATGAACACTGACTCACTCAGAAACCATTTGGGGGTAGCTACTCTTAAGGAGGACCTAAATTGTTATTTCAATTTTTTTTGTGAGAAAAAAATGTAAACTTCTATTGATATAATTTTCTGTAAAACATATTTAGAAAAAACGGAATCCTTCCGCATACCATGAAACATCCGATGGTCTACCTGTCAACCCCTCTGAAATCACGACACGCCCCCTGGTGCACGGATTCTGTCACGTTCCCGATTCCCGAAGTTCAATAACCTCTGCATATTGCCCGCTTAGTGTGGTGGAATGTGGTGGAACGTGAGGTGACTGCCTTTGAGACGATTTTGTAACGATTGTGAGCGCGAAACACCCGAAACCTTCCATTCTGAATACCCGTTTGGACTTACGATGATCAGTACCGAGGGTGCTGAAGGTGGAGGAGACCGAGATCAGCCCTGCGTTCAGCTGGAACCGTTAAGCACGCACCTACCGGGCAAAGCGGGTGACACTATCTCCAAAGTGACTGCTAACGGTGTACAAGACATTGAGGACAGAATTTTGCGCATCACCGGTTATTACGGCTATTACCCAGGCTACACAAGTCATAGACGTAAGTCACTAAAAATTAGTTATGAACTAAGTAAACCTGCATTTAGACAATAATGCTCGTCTCGATCCTAGCGCACGTGTCAACATTAATACACGGTGGGCTCGTGATTTGAGTGTTTAAAATCAACTAACAATCAAAAATATGATTTTGAAATGTCAGGAGGCTTTTGTTTGTCTTTCTTTTATGATCTACCTTAGAGGAAGGGCAATTTATGTGTAAGTAGTGGTAATTTACCAACAAGGGAGCTTCATCTATTGTGAAAGTATTGTGTTTATACGCAACGGTATAAGCGTGTGTGTGTGTGTGTGTGTGTGTATGTGGGGAGGGGGCATGTCCCATATTAGATGTAAGTAATGTGGTCCCCCCTAATAACAACAACATTTTGCGAAAAATATATTATGTTACTCCCTTGTCATCACATCATCACATGCATGTTGACAGACAGACGACAGACAGACGACAGACAGACGACAGACAGACGACAGACAGACGACAGACAGACGACAGACAGACGACAGACAGACGACAGACAGACGACAGACAGACAGACAGTGCTTAAAATGTGCTAAAATGTGCTCAAAAGATATGCTAAAAAAAGAATTTCATCGTTGTCAATGTTTTTGCATTGTACAAGTTAGGTATAATATTATGCCAAGCAACACATTTGGGCTAGCCTTAATTTGATAGCTTTTGATTTGAAGTGAATATGTATCCTGTGGAATATTGTGACCCTTGAACAAGTATTATTATTAGTGAAATTTGTTATGGACAGTATTCCATCCTGTTCAGTAATCCAGAGTACTTTGGCCTATATACAGTATTGTATTCAAAATGAGATAGCTGGGCTGGCAACCTCCTGCAGACTGGCAGAGAAAATAAGAGAAATGGCAGGTTCTGGCAAAACCAGTCAGGCAGGTTGGCAGCTCATGTTAACATTGACTTTAGAATAAGATCTCTAAAACCCTTAGAACAAATGACATTGCACACTCTTAATGCTCTGTCTTCCCAGACACAATATGACATTCATGATTAAATTGTTTCAAGTGTATTATAATAATAATTTCAAGTGTATTTGTATCATGTACAAAATGTCACAGGTGTTAATAATAATAATAATAATAACAAAGACAAAAAATATGTGCAAAAGATAGACATTATTATTATTAACAATGTAATAAAAGAAGGGGATTAGAGATCAAGCATAATTGACCAGTTACACTCTGTACATTTAAACAGTAACCAGTGCCCACACAATTAAACCGGGGGTCAACGTGCGTTAGACATTATCTATGGTGACTATGTATTATTATATATAGTATATGCTTCAGAGAGCAGTTTAATATGGAATGACCATGGTGGCCAAGGCTGCTTACCATATTACCAGAGGGAATGCATTTAATGACTTGCATCAATTACAAGCCTATAGTGTCCATAAAAACAGTCAGCGGAGAGTTACACAAGTTAAAAAACAGCATGATAATGTGTGGTGATCGTAATACCAGTGAACTGTCCATATGAGCTGTAGTGACCCTGTACTCTATTTTAGACAAGGATTGGCCACATGCAGCCAAAACCAGCTTTTGCATTATATTTCTATAGTTCTAATATTCATCTCTCAAAAAATATAGATTGAGAATTTAATCACGGACGCGTGGTAATTACACAAGACATTAGTTCTGAATTAACCAAGACTGAGAAAGGGGAAAAAACGTGTGCAAAGTAATGGTTGCAACATTTTAGGAGAGTTTAATGACTAATTTGTATTCTATGTCTCTCTATCCCTAGGTCATGGTAAAACAAAAGGGTTTTGAAATATGCGTATAGTGAAGTCTAGGGAGGTTTTCTGTGGACGTCTGCAAACAATCAAGTGAATATGGAGGAGGAGTTAACCTTATGCTTGACATTGTTTATGTCATATTGACTGGGTACAGTTACCACTCCTCACATAAATGTTTCTGAGCACATTGTCAACTCTGTTTCCCTGTTAATTTGCTGCATATAAATAGTCATAAATCCTAAATTGTAATTTTATAAAAATGAAATATACCACGGACATGAGGGCTTGGATACAGATTTAGTCGTGGGATATTTGCAAACAAACTGTTCGTGCTGACTGTAAAATTTTTGAGTCATTCAGTAAAAATAACAAATTTTTCAATAAATTTTGTTAATTTGTTTCAGTAGTGCACAGAGAATGCCAGACCCTCACCACAGCACTGAGCTGGAGGACCCTGTATGAATCCTGATCAAATCAGCTGCCCTTCGACTAAATGATAGCGTTGAATGAGTCAGTCCCTAAAAGCCATGACTCTCGTGTGAGTGGAAAGAACAGTGATGTGATGTCATATCTGTGGTATACGGTCTCTTATACGGTTGGATGATAAATTGTCTTTTAAATTACATATTGATGAACTCAGTAAAAGGCAAAAAATCAAGTTAGGCTTCCTCTACAGAAACAGAACATGTTTGTCCTCTACAAATAGAAAACAAATTGTGCAAGATACTTTTATGTCGGTTATAGATTATGCCGATATTATCTACATGCATGCTACGGCATCCACACTTTAACCGCTGGATGCTATTTATCATTGCGCGCTTAGATTTATTAAGGGTGCTAGCTAGAGAATGCACCACTTTAGTTTTATATTAAAGTGTGGGCTGGAGTTCCTTTTCCGAGAGAAGAAAGCAACATGCTCTCTCTCATTTATCTATAAAGCACTTCTAAATAAACTTTTTTAGTATTAGAAATATAACTCAGGATACCAAGCCTGGATTACACTTGAGGCCCCTGTAATCTCCACAGACTTGTGTATGACTGCCTTTCCCTGTTATGCTCCTTGCTTACGGAATAGCCTGCAGACCAAACTTATACTTGGAACTCTTATCCCCCGCGCCCATTTCAAACATTTAATGTAGGATGTTTTTGTTTCTGAACAACTTCTGTAAATGTAACAATCTGCTGCCATCTTTGCTGCTATCTTTGTGATTAATTGTGATCATTTTATTTTCGGTTTTACCTTTTTGTCTGTCTTTTTGTCTCATTTTTCTGTTTGTTTTAATAATTTAACCTAAACTGTATGTGTAAAAATGTACATATAGGGCCCAGCTGTAAAAGAGACTGGTCTCAGTCTGTGTTCCTTGTTGAAATAAAGGCTTAATAAATTATAATTATAAACCAGGTAACCTGTTTATAAGAGCAATAAGGTATCTTATGGGTTTCTGATATATAGCCAATATTCCACGGCTAAGTGTTGTTCCAGGAAGTCTGTGATTCATTGTGCTTAATAAGCTTTTAGCCGTGGTATATTGGCCATATCCCACAACCCCGTGCCTATTTCCTTACATATACTATGTACTGTACCATGGCTCAGCCAATCAGCATTTGCATAATTCCTTATCAGAAAGATGTTTATTAAAAAGTTACTGAAATGTGTACTGTAGGGGTCAAAATCCAGATGATCTTCTGGAAAGGGAAGATTATTTTTGTATAGCATCTGAGTATTATATACAGTAAATCCCTGGTTTATCAGTTCATGTTACTACAATGGTATATTCCTAGTAAACGTCCTAATCAATTTTGTAATTCTATTTAGATGTACTACTGTAAATGATTTGGAATACTCTGGTTGTACAGATACAAGTGTGGAGGCTGAGACATTCAGGAATCTGACAATGTTCACAGGGCTAGCATTTACTTAGTTTTTGGCATCAACAAACCTCATCAAGTATAAAGAAAAATAGTTCAACCTCATGTAAAGACATTATACACCAATATAAATGTGAACTATGTTTGGGTTCCACCTAGCTATCTTATGATAAATATACTACTGTAACTGTAAGCCAAAACTGTAAGTGATCTAAATAACAAAATGTATAGTTATATAAAGCACATTTTTACTTTTCTGGGATGAAAAACATTACGACGATAGAATGTAGTGGAAATCAATTTCTCTCTGTGAACAATGAATCTGTCGCCTTGCAAAGTCACCTTGTGCCCAAAAGGCCGCCGGTTCAAACACACACACACACACACACACACACACACACACACACACACACACACACACACACACACACACACACACACACACACACACACACACACACACACACACACACACACACACACACACACACACACACAGATACACTTCCTCCCAGGTTGTTGCTGCAAATCAGAAATGGTTCTGTCTCAACTTGCCAGTGTGGATAATAGAAAATTATACAATTCAAAAGAATCTGTTGCATTCTGTTGTCATGATACATTAGCTCTTCGGGAATTTCCCCTGATTTCTACTCCACTGATGTGTTAGAGATCACTGTTAGAGATGTTAGGTACAGGTTCCTCTCCTATAACTGGTCTTTCTCCAAACCAACAAAAGAACAGTTCTGTACATCGAGTCCCTCCCTCAGTCTAGTAGTGCCCTCTTGTGGTCCATTAAGGTAAACCTCACAAAATCCCTTTTAGTTATCCAAAGAAATTACAGCTGGTTTAAAGGTGCTGTGACTGGAATACTACTTAACCTAATTACAAGCTCCATGTTTAAATCAACATGGAGAGCTGCTTAAATTGAACCCCGCTGACATCCATTTTCTCGATGCAGAATTACTTAGCCTCAGTGACCCTTGAGAGAACCGATGAATGCACATAACGTTGACATATGGCTTACGGGGCTGTAGGTGGATCTCAGTCGATCTCCAATTTTTTCCTCTCTGATGCACAGACGTTTCTAAATTTTGCTGGAGCCCTGAACAATTTCACCTGATTTAACCGTTGGATCGTTAATTTAAAACTTAAATATGGTGTGCTACCTTGGGAAAAGAAATCAAATATACAGAATTCGTAGAACGACCTAGAAGACAATTGTTGAATTTATATACACGGTAGACAACAGCAGCATACAGAAAACCATAGGAAGTGCACTCAGGTGATGCTCGTATCTGTCACTCTGTCGTACCGAACATATGTCTAAGAGGCATGTGGGTTAGTCAGAATATTCTTCCACCGCCTCCTTCTTTATTCCATTATCTTGGGTCTCTCTCTTCTCCCTGTGCTCCAGTCTCTTCCTGCATCTCAGAGACGTGTGAGTTCACAGAGAAATACATAAAGACAAAGGGCTTTATGCCGGTGGAGGAACAGGGCCTTATCTGCATTACAAAGGGACTGAATGGGGCGAATGCACAAGGTACCCGGCCAGAGAACACCTGCGGTTGCTACGGCTGTGTTTTGGGTGGGTGGGAGGTTTGCCTCGGTCCTAGATGCAGTGTTTTGGTGGGTGGGGGTTTTGCCTGGTTCTAGATAATGTGTTTTGGTGGGTGGGGGTTTTGCCTGGTTCTAGATAATGTGTTTTGGGTGGGTGGGACTGTGGAATATGAGCTTCTGGTACATTCCTCACTATGCTCCCCTTGTCCTAATGGTAGAGTCCAACAAGACAGTTCATCGCACCAGATTGTTTTACTGCTTTATTTAATGTTATTGAAAGCAGGTAACATGGAGCAAAATGGATGATTATCACTTACTATATAGGTAGATGGATTCTGTGGTTTTAGTAGTTACAAGAAGATGGTAATTGCACATGACAGCTCAAATATTTGCCTATTGCATTACAGCAACATGTAATTGTTGATCCATTCATTTGGGGTAAGTGTACGGTAAATGAGTGGCTTTGTGGATGTGTGAATCTATTTATTGTGGGTAGGGGTCTTCACATTTTCATCCTTTAATTACGTAATATTATCTTACAATAGATTCCACACTATCTCTGGACTTACCAGAGCTCTCAGGGCAAACTGATTAGCATCCTTTAGACCAAATGTGCTGACTAGTTGTTTTATTTCCCTTCCCTGTCTAGGTGGTTGGCTCCACTGTGTTTCAGCAGGGCTATTTTTAAGAGTACCCTCCCCCCTACAGCCCCCTACCTCTGGGGAGAGAACAACCACCCGGCCCAACTCATCCACTCCTTGCACTGTTCTGACCCGACATTAACTTGATTCCAATGCCACCACTTAAACCTCAGCATGGATTCATCTTCATTTCCATTGTGACACAAACGTCCGCATTGTATTCCCATTCAGCTAAATGAATCACACTGAGCTCGGTTCAGCTAAATGAATCACACTGAGGTCGGTTCAGCTAAATGAATCACACTGAGGTCGGGCAGAATCAAGTGTGAATGTACTGAAATGGCTCAAGATAATTGGCCAAAGACCGGTAGTGCTGGAAGAAAATTAATAACAACAGGCTTGAAAACAGTCATAAAAAGCTTTATAATGCAGCCTGCCAGCACGGTAGTGCAGTGATAGTTGCTTCTGTTTCATAACACTCCATCCGGCACAAGGTGCAGCCACAGCCAGCTTGTGTTGCTGTCCGGCCGGCCATGCTCAGGAGCAATGAAGCCTTGTGATCTGCCAGGCTGTCACTAGCTTTGCCTGCACTCCGTTTCACAGATGGAGAGGCGGAGAGACAAAGAGTGGGCGGGTGGGTAAGGGTCACTCTGATACAGTGATAGAGGGAGTGACAAATTAGACAGTCACAGCTGGTTTCCTGTTAACTCTAATCAGGGCTACCCAATAAACAGCTGCTATCTTCGTTCACTGTACAGTTGTTCTGTGGTGAAATACTTCAGTTACTCCCTCGAGCAATACATAACCCCCTCCCTGGGCGGCCTGACCTGGATTGATTTTACTGGCATGAGAGGATAAACTGTATATTAAGATTCCATTACAGTGAGCAGTTTCTCATCACAATGATGCTTTTGAATGCTGCCAGATATATAGTCTGATGTGACGTCTAGGCCCATTAAAAGCACTGATTGCAGTCAGAGGCAGAATGACCAGTATGTAGGCTCTTCAGACTAACCGACAGTGGGTATGCCCTGTCAGGGGCTTAGCACAAGATCCTGGGCCCTATGAATAGGCAGTCCTGATGGGCTCCCATGTTATATATATAAAATATATTCCAGACTTTTCTAGGACCCTCTCTCCCCTTGGGACCTGGTAATCAGTATTGGTTTTACCCCCAGTCCGACGCCCCTGCGCCCTGTGTTCACGCCCCTGTGGACATGCTGGGATACGTACCGCAGGTGTTTCCACTTTCTAATGCATGAGCTCTCGGTAAAAGAAAGTAGCACGAAGAGACGTAAAACTTAAACTGCAAAATGGAGTAGTACCTTATGTTTAGTGCATGGATGTGGGGGTGGTGAAGTGGTCTAGATGTGGGTGTGGTGAAGTGGTCTGGATGTGGGGGTGGTGAAGTGGTCTGGATGAGGGGGTGTGGTGAAGTGGTCTGGATGTAGGGCTGGATGTGGGGGTGTGGTGATGTGGTCTGGATGTAGGGGTGGTGATGTGTTCTGGATGTAGGGGTGGTGATGTGGTCTGGATGTAGGGGTGGTGATGTGGTCTGGATGTAGGGGTGTTGCAGATGCGGACTCATCCTCTCCTTGTGAGCTCCTACTGCAGCACATCTGCATGTCCTGAGGTGCATCTGGGCCGTCTTGGTTAGTGGGTGGATGTAGGTATGTCCTTTCCCTACCTCTGTTCAATTCATTAGTGTGTTGCAGTGGCGCAGACAACAGGACAGGACGTCTATAAATAATCTAAGACTGAAGGAGCAGTGAAGTAGAGGAGAAGTGCCTACAGAGGAGAGAGAGAGAGCTTGAATGTGATTTTGAGATGGATGGCAGAGGGACGGGGGGGGCAGCAGCTAACACAGCATAATTAGCCATGAATGCTTGGTTACCGTCCAAACAAAGCAGTTGATTGGTGGAGCAAACGAAGAGGAGGGGAAAAGAAGTAAGGGGGAGGGGGAAGGAAAGGAGGGAGATGAGAGTGATTGTGCTGTGCCACACACTTGAATATTAGTCTCCCTGGGAGACAGCGGCGCGCCAAATCATGGCATGACAGTGCAACAGTAGTCTACCGAGCACTACTGAGCGTCACCACTGACTGCACAGACAGAGGCAGAAAGAGGCAGAGTCCAGGTACAGTAAGAAACAGTGAGGGACTCACTTAACTGATTGAGGAAGAGGGAAAGGTAGAGATAAAGAAGAGGATATAAGAAGACATAAACGTCAATAAGTTTTTAAAATTAGTAGACGGATAGGCTGATATAGCCAGCCGCCTGTGGACACAGCCTCCTGGGTTTGCAAAGGGATTTCAGGAGGAGTTCTAAGTGTAGCGGCAGGCAGGCAGGCAGCACACATCCCAGGGAGGGACTGTGGAGGATGAAGAAACACTCAGCCAGAGTGGCTCCTCTCAGCTCATACAGCTCCCAGGTACTCACCTGTCCCATCTCTGAAGGTAAAGACTCCAGACTGGGGGTGTCTACATTTGTTTGCTTGCATATGTGTGCTTCTCTGTGTTTAAAAAAAGCAGCTTTGAACAGTCATCGTAACATCCTGTAAAACCAAGAGGTATGTGTAGTGAGACTACATTGACTTTGTGCATTTTTGTTGTAAATGGCTGAACGCCTTTGGATGTGTTTCTGTGTTAATATTGTGTAATGTGGTCAGCACGTTGTTCATTCAAATTAGTCCCAAAGGAGATAACATGACAGGGGTAGAGGAGGTCAGGAGGAAGTATTTAAGATGGATTTGTCCAGTTCTAGTATAATTGTGTGTTTTGACTTCCTATTGTGCACATGACAGGACACATGCCTCCATGCCACACCGCATTTCACTTTAAGTGCAATGAATCTAGAATATATGAAGGTGTCCCATTTTGAATTAAAATTTGGAAAAAATACCTTCCATGATATTCAATATTTTTTAGATGTACTTGTACTTGAAAATGTACACCTCAAAGTCATTCTCACCCTTTTGCTAGTCAGAACGAGTTTGGAGGGAGAGATAGCTCAGTGGTTGGGGAGTCATAAGGTTGCCGGTTCAATTCTTGACTCAAATGTCGTTGTGTCCTTGGGCAAGATACTTAACTCTGTTCCAGGTGGATGTCCCTGTACTTTGTACTTTGGATTGAAGCATCTGCTAAATGATAATATTGTTAAAAATGTAGATAGGAGCATCAACTAAGTCAGTGTACTGGTGAATGGATGATCAAATAAGCCAATAAATGGTTTTGCGAAGTGATTTCATGGTCCCTTGTGAAAGTATTTTGACTATTTTTATAATACAAAACTACAGTATTTTATTTTGATACATGGTGTGGCTGCTGTATTTTGTAATAAAATTAAAATACATTTGGATGTTTCTTTGCCAATCCCTGATTCGAGTCCAAGCACCTACGGTAGAATTCAACTCTCCGGTTATGTATGCCAAATCTGATTCCAACAGGGGGACACTGCAATGACAGGTTCAAACAAGTGGTCAGCAATTGAAATATCAGTGCACCCTGCTAACTGGCTTGCCTAATTAACTGGTTATATAAATCTAATTGGAGCAATGTGTATAGGAAGGATTGTGGCAATTGGTGAACAAGTGCATGCAAGTGTACTACATAGTTAAAGTGAAAAGGTACTAAATGTGATTTTAAAATGTAAATCAGTTTACCGTATGACATTAATCTCACCATCGGGATTCAGCCATTTCACCTGTGAAATCAGCAAAAACTATGAAAAATGTACTCTTTTCTAAAAGGCATCTTTTTACAGCACGATTGTCATGCAATATTGCAGTAGGTTATATGAGCTCAAAAATAGGCAACAATTCAGCATTAATGAGGTGATGTGTGAAATGCCAGTTTTGTTTTAATGTCTTCGTCTTGGCATTGGATCAGAGTGTAGTGCTTTTGCCTGGGGAAACAGGATGATAACATGCCCAGAGCCTGTGCCCCTCCACACCATGCACCCATTACAACATGAACAGTGAATTAGGTCTTCTCAGTGCATGGGCAAGGTCTGTGAATAAGCCGATAAAGAAAATGGACACTTGTACAAAAAATGGTTTTTGATTTCAAATAATGATGTTTTTGATTGTCTTTCATCACTTGAGTTGTAGCTGTTGGTCCGCATCTAAGAAAATGTGAGATCGAACATTTAAGAACCTGTCGTCAGTCTTTTGTTTACGGCATAATAATCTATAAAAGATAACGTTAAGTGCTTAGTCTTGCATTTGCTGGATGTATTGAAGATGACAGTTTGGTCCAATATGTAACTCTGCAATATAAAATTCTGCACTGTTTGCCTTGATCGCAGGCCAAATTGAAAGAATTCCAGAATCCACTAAAAGTACACAGGAAAACAGGAAACATCAGTATCTATGGAGTAAAGTGGGATGAAGTTACAGAAAACAATGGAAAGTATCTATGGAGTAAAGTGGGATGAAGTTACAGAAAACAATGGAAATGATCTATGGAGTATAGTGGGATGAAGTTACAGAAAACAATGGAAATGATCTATGGAGTAAAGTGGGATGAAGTTACAGAAAACTGTGGAAAGTATCTATAGAGTAAAGTGGGATGAAGTTACAGAAAACAGTGGAAAGTATCTATGGAGTAAAGTGGGATGAAGTTACAGAAAACAATGGAAAGTATCTATGGAGTAAAGTGGGATGAAGTTAAAGAAAACAATGGAAAGTATCTATGGAGTAAAGTGGGATGAAGTTAAATAAAACAATGGAAAGTATCTATGGAGTAAAGTGGGATGAAGTTACAGATAACAATGGAAAGTATCTATGGACCAAAGTGGGATGAAGTTACAGAAAACAATGGAAAGTATCTATGGAGTAAAGTGGGATGAAGTTACAGAAAACAATGGAAAGTATCTATGGAGTAAAGTGGGGTGAAGTTACAGAATACAATGGAAAGGATCTATTCAAGAAACACCTCAACATTGACTGGATTCTCAGGCGCTCTCTTTCATTATAATCTGTGTTTGTCCAGCATTTTGTTGTTTCCTCTGGAAAGGCAACATTTAGGGAGATGCAATGCTTCAACTTACTGTTATATAGTAGCTTAATGTAATGACGCGGTTGAAGGCTGTTACAGTTTGGTGTGTCATACCAAATGTTCAGTCATCTTTGATTTTGAATAGCAGTATTTATACAGTAGTTACTTTGAGTCAGACAGCCTAACATGAATTGTGTTTCAAGGACATTATCATGTTGTATTGTTAGTGCTACTGAAGTCATTTTTCTATGTCTAAAAGAATCAAGTACCTACTAGAGATATGCTATATGTCCAAAAGTATGTGGACATCCTGGTGGAGGCGGGATAATGGTCTGGGGCTGTTTTTCAAGGTTTAGGCTAGATATTTTTTCATTCAGGTACTTGTCATTTAGTTATTTGTCATTCAGGTAAATGTCATTTAGTTATTTGTCATTCAGGTACATGTCATTTAGTTATTTGTCATTCAGGTACTTATCATTTCGTTTTTTGTCATTCAGGTACTTGTCATTTTGTTATTTGTCATTCAGGTACTTATCATTTCGTTTTTTGTCATTCAGGTAC